>RDPX01000045.1:3554675-3589505 GCA_003991215.1 Morbakka virulenta | reverse complement strand
CGGCAAGCGGCAAGCGGCAAAACTATTGTTTGACCTAATAAGAGAAGATACATGGTTCCTACCTCTAACAGCTGAAAAATATGCTCAAGATTGAAAGCAGTTGAAAAGCATGATGATAGGAAGTGGCCTACTTGACTTGTGCCATTGAGTCGAGTTAGGTTAGCACTTTCCTTTCTCTTCAGCTGAACTTATTTCAACAACATAAATGGTGTAGCTAGTGTAAAGTGCTCTAGTAAGTACATACATGCACTTTTCTCTGGTCAAAAATTAATAGTAAAACATACATTATGTATTTTTCCTGTATAAAACTGTAAGCTAATGAAGGAGGGCCGGAATATGGTTGCTTAAAAAGAAAGAGAAGTAAAAGAGAAGTAAAATCAAATTAGCAAGGCAATCTCCAAAATGTCATCGTGTAACTAGACACAAATTATTTCTTTGGCTTCACTAAAAAGTCTTTCTTTACTTACAAAGGGTGCCTAGCTTGCCACAAATTTAATTAAGAACGATTTTTTACGAGTTTAATTGCCGATGTGATTTCAGGTAAGTAGGCTGTAGGTCCTTAAGATTGATCGATAAAATTAAATAAAATATGTCTGCTATTTATACAGAATCACGTTCAGCCAAGAAAGACACCGCAACAATGTAGACAGAATTATTAATTGTGATTCGACTATAGCACAGCATCTTCTGTTGAAATGCAAATGAATTGAAAATTGGAAATGAAAACAGTTTAATGTAATTAATCCACTCGGGTGCAAGCGAAAAACCTTTGAACCAAAATAAACCTATGTTATTGCAACGTTCAACTATATACGATAATTAGCACAATGACAAGGAATTACAAGGTTTAAGGATGTGAATAAAATATTACTAAGGAACATTCACAGAGGGTGGCAAGCTAGGTAAATAGAGTTTTAAAAAAACATAGCGACGGAAAGTATAAATGAAACATATAACTTAGTCAAGTCCATGTTAACTTGTTCGGAGGAAAAGTGGATCTCAAAGCCAATAGTAAAGGAGTGAGTGTATTGGAAGAGCCTTTGTGGAAACGTCGAGGATAAAGATAAAAATATAAGATACTTGAGAAGAAATATCGGATAAAGAAAAGGGAGCTAAATGCTGTTTTAACAGACCTGAAGATATTATTAAAAGCCAAGTTATGTAAATAAAATGTAGGATCAGAGAATTAAGCAATACATGACCAACAGACTGTTCCAGCAAGATCAAAAGGGGTTTATCAACAGATGAGCAGAAAGATGAAAAACGATGGAAAACTTTGTTCTGACGGATTAGACGGTTACGTAGTAACTTTTGACATAACAGAGTAGTTCATAAAAAGGATAGGCAATGGCTGAGATAAATATGAGCGAGGAAAGATGATGGGAAACAAGGTGATAATGAAATTACCATTGAGATGGTGAAGAAGTAAACAAAGAAGCTCCCAAATTGAAAACGGCCCTGACCAGATGGAGCACAAGGATATTGCTTTAAGAATTGCACGACTTGCACAAATTGCCAGGTCAATTGAATGACATAATTAAGAACGGGTTTGAGATGTCCAAATGGATTACCACTGGTGAGACTGTTTAATGCCAAAAAGATCTTGGCAAAGAAAATTCTATCGACAACTTATCGATGGGTCTCCTGTTTTCCCTTGATGTGAAATCTGATGACTGGAGTCATGCTCTTTGTTTTTACGACTTCCGGAAGGATACTGTTAAGGTGCCCAATCAGCAGAGAGGTTGCAGAAAGAAAAGGTATTGCAAATATGACTAATAATGTTGTTGAGTTTATTTGGGATCAAGTAGTGTGGCATACTTATTTTGAAGCAAAGAAGGGTAATAGAATGTGATGGTCTGGACTTATCCAGTGGCGACAAAGTTAGAAAAGCCAAGGAAAATGGATATAAACACAATAGAATCACAGAGTTCAATAAACTCAAGGATATTGCAACGAAAGTTTCAGGAAAGACTACTTGCTAAGAACAAAGGCTATCATGTGCAAGAGACTACAAGAAAGGAATAAATTAGAGGGCAAAATACATGGGCAGTGTCCTTAAAAAGCTATGGGGCAGCTATTAGTAAGTGGAATGTTGCCAACCTTAATGGGATGGACAGGAAAATTATGATAGAAAATAAGGAATATTACCTTAAAAGTGATCGGATATACGTAATGCAAAGTAAAGGTGGTAGCGGTCTGCTAGATTAAAAGATAGACTGTGCGGTTATAGAAGAAAATAGTCTTGGATGAATTGTGAAAAACAATATTCAATCATTGCTTGCTGAAATTAAGAGACAAAATACTATACCGGTTTGCGAAGATTCGATGAAACCAAAGGAGTTAAAACAACTCAAACAAAAAGAAAAGGATTAATACCTGGAAAGACAAGATGATTCCTGTCAATACCTCGGAGAAATTAATGGTAAATACAAAGTTAATGTCTGGAGATGTTTACAAAAAAGTGACTTGAGTCTCTTTACCGAACCACTTATTTGCTGTGCACAGTTACAAACTCTGTGAACATATTACACTAAATTGAAATTGATAAAACTATCGACCCACGGCTTTGTAGTATGTGTTTAAAATGATTTATCATACTGTGAGTACATGTAGAATGCCATCACAGAGAGAAAACAAACGGAGACATGATAATGTCGTAAGGTATGTATGTACATAGGTGCCTTTGTGAAAAATCAAGGTCAGAGGCAACAAATTGTACGATAAAAATCCGGATAGAGTCATTGAGGATGTTGTCTCTAAGGGCTTGTTGGATGTCATGATCCCATATGATAAAGAGGTCGAAACCTATCGACAGGAATGCTTGTGAATAATGAAGTAAGTGATTGTAATTCCGGTTGTCATAGGAGGACTAGGATCGACAATAAGTCAGTTTGAGAACTTAACCCAGTTTCTTCGCTAATCGGGAAGAAATTGGAAACGTTAAAAGAAGATTACAAAATTTTTGTCCAGAATATATGACAAAAGGCACTTACAAAGTAACACAATATTGAGACTACTAAAAATTTATTTAGCCAGCGTTAAATAACTAAAACATTTTACCTTACTTTATCCCTTGAAAAGGTAAATGGGTGGCTTTTTAAAGCAAGTCTTTTTATTTGACAAAATGGTCTCCATCAGAATTCGACAATGCACATTTGTGAAATCACAGTTGGGAATTTATTAAATTACTGCTGTAACAAAAAGCTGTCCACCTTGAAAGGAAAGGGGACAGGCGCTCACTGTCGCAATGCTATGCCTTCTCGTGTTTAGCTGAGAAAAACAAAGAAGATAAAAGATAGTTCGCCACTCGACCCACTTAAATCCTGTTTTCTGGATTTGATCTATTAGTCCAGTAGAATGTCAGGGAAACCTTTCAACGAAAATAAAGGAAATTTTAATTGCGTAAAGCAAATTTTGTACCAAAAATTGTTTTTTTTAAAAACAACTATAATAGAAAANCTCCATCAGAATTCGACAATGCACATTTGTGAAATCACAGTTGGGAATTTATTAAATTACTGCTGTAACAAAAAGCTGTCCACCTTGAAAGGAAAGGGGACAGGCGCTCACTGTCGCAATGCTATGCCTTCTCGTGTTTAGCTGAGAAAAACAAAGAAGATAAAAGATAGTTCGCCACTCGACCCACTTAAATCCTGTTTTCTGGATTTGATCTATTAGTCCAGTAGAATGTCAGGGAAACCTTTCAACGAAAATAAAGGAAATTTTAATTGCGTAAAGCAAATTTTGTACCAAGAATTGTTTTTTTTAAAAACAACTATAATAGAAAAATAACAATTTAGGTTATAAACTGTTAGAGTCTGAAATGAAAAATAGAATAGGAAATAAACTTATTAAGGTTCAAGTGTCTAAAAATTCAACACATAGTATATTTCAAAAAAAGAAATATGGAGCACTGTGAAATAGCGATATGAAAAGTCCCAAAAATTAATGAACACTTTCCATTCTACACAAATTACTTAAAATATGGTTTCAGTACATCATAGTTGGGACAAAATCATACCAACTTTAAAGGAATGCTGGAAAACTACAAATGCACATTATACTTCAAATAGCATTTTTCAGCCATTGGTATGCTAAAATCTTTATATATGAAGTCCTCACTTTTTAATCGCAAACAACTGGAGCTTTTGAAGCTTTCAGACCCAATATGTATAATTGAGCAAGGCCAGAGCTGATTATTTCATAAATTCATAGTTAATTGCTAAAATGGTTTCATCTCAAACCAAATCACTTGTAATTAACCTTTTTCTTCCCTGATCCAAGCTAGTATTAACCTATACATCATGTTAATTATACGTTGCTTTCTGTTGCCATTGGTGCTAATAAGTGTTAATTTAAACGAAGATAAAAAATTGTTCTTTAGAACAATTATAGACCTTTCCAAATATATTGATGTAGAGAAAAGCTCTAATGCCATCATTCCAAAAGGGAACGTTGATTGTTTGGAGAACATTACATGAAGCATTTGAAAAACAATAGATGTCAAGGTTAACGGAGGTGGGGTGATCGAACTGCATGTAGGCATGCGATGGAAGGACGAGATTAGGAGAAAAGGAAATAAAGTTTTATGAGAAGAAAGGGTCATTTATTGATTCGGTATTCCTTTCAAATACTTTAATACTATAATCAAAGTCGCCAAAAGTCCATTTCTGCATACCGCTTTCAGTCACTAAGATAAGATAGCTCGTATGGCATACTTTAAAATTTTCGAAACAGAAAGAAAAAAAAATTATTTGTACACATATTAGTCCAACCTGGAGTTAAAATTCGTAACCTGACTTGTTTTGAAGTGTTAAATTTCTCTATTTAGCACAGCCACACTGTAGATTATTAAATATATTTTGACAGCTGTAAAGAAATAAATAAACAGTCAATAAGGGTTGTTTTTCCAAGGTTCTTAAAACTTAATACTAGTACCTACAGACCAACCAACGGGGAGATGAGTAACTAAAAATTGAGTTCAAGTGTACAGAAGGTACAAATTGGTAAAATATAGCAAATACGCAAATACTTATTTTTGTAAAGGTGTTCAGAAAAGCTTTGTTACATTTTTTTATCGTCAAAAGCACATATTATAGAAAAAGGACTTCAAAAGTAGTGTTGTAGCTTAACCATAATGAATGAATAATAATAACTAATAACTAGCATAATAACTAATAATAATAATTATAATAATAATAATAATAATAATAATAATAATGATGATGATCATAATAACTAGCAGTCTATCCATAGCCTGCTAGACGCGGGCTTGCCTAATCTAAGTCTAATCTAATCTGACATGAATGAAGCCGACGGCAATGTTGTCTCCATGCCAATTTGGTTCTCCCCACCCCCACCCCCCTCACTGACGTTCTCTTCTGAGTCAATTTTACTTTCTCTGAGTTGATTTAAACTGTAAGCAACTGAGTTATCCCTAGATATTTGTATTTCTTGTAATAATTTATTTTGGGTCGGTTTGGTTTAATGCGTTAACTACTTATTTTGATTTCGCGTATTTCTTGCTTAAATAGCCTACTAAATTGCACTTTTTCTTGTGCAGAAATTTATTTTGGGGAAAGGGCATGCCCGCTTCTAGCGGCCTATGGATAAAATGCTAGCCTTTATCCTAAACGTTCACAGGCAATTTGATTTTTCAGCTATTCAATAATATAAATCTTGAAAATTAATTAGAATTCGTTGTTATCAAACTGCAAGGAGATCACTTAAAACCGCGACCCGAACAAAATATCGCATATAGATCCGTTCCGATTACATCTGGCGCCTTTGATAAAAGATTTGATCATCTAGAAATGACGATGAAAAATAGTATTCGCGAAAATGGGTGAGGCGAGTAAATTCGACGGCTTGGGGTGTACTCAATGTTGAAAAATCGAACATACCAAAAGCGTATGCTACAAAAAGAAGAAAAGGAAAAACAAGGGCCATAAAGCAGGATAATTTTTCTTGATTTTGCAAGGAGTGATACAAACGACCGAGTTCCGACAGCAAAGCAGTGACGATCGATAACTCAAAAGACGATATAACACCGGCACAATGGGCCCCACTAGATGTAGAAATACGAGTTAAAATATCGAGTTTTTATGTGACATTTGTTCATAGTTCTCCGTTATTACTAATGATACCTATGATTCACTTCTTGAAAACCACCGTTAGTCGAAGTCAAACAAATTGTCATTGGTACCGATGGAAATCCTTTCAATTTCGAGGAAGTCGCTTACTTAACCATTAATTTCAAGAAGTGAGATGGATTGGACTACCCATTATGTCATAAACCTGTGCTAGTGAAGTCAAGACATCCATTCGTTTCCATTTAAAAAAAGTCAAATAATAACTAAACATTGAAGAAAAGCGACATATGTGCAGAAATCAATGCCGTCCGAAGATCAGATATAAAAATAGATCACGTATCTTCATTTATTCCAGAGTTATCATCAATGATCTCAAGGTTGGAGAACTGTAAACCAACGAAGAGGATAAACATGATAAAATTTTAAGCAATTACTATGTAAAATAAGATTCCATACCAACATGAAACCCGTTTATCAGACGACATATCAGTTGTCATACACCCCCGAGTTAATCCACAATCAAAGAAAAATTGGGGTATATAACCGAATCCAAAATGCAATTGTACATGTAGTTAGAAAAGATGGTACGTGTATAAATAATAAGAAATTTAACCCAGAAACTATACTAAAGAGTTATCCTGTACCCCGAGATGAAGATTCATTTGACCATTTTATAGGAGCTGAGGCTTTTACGATGTTAGATTTGAGTAGTGCATGGTGGCATATACTGATTCGAGAGAAGGGTCTACATAAAACGGAGTTTGTGTTGCCGAAAGAAAGGTTCGAATGTGTAGTTATGTCGTTTGGCCATAATGATGGAGCTTTCTCTTTATCATATGTCATAGACAACATGCTTAATGTCAAGAAAATCAAAACATATATTAGGAAGCAAGAGAAATGAACACACTGGCATGTTGCTTGAAAGTCTCGAACAATTTGCTGAATATGGTATACTTGTGAAATACAAGAAATATCAGCTTATGGTTAATAAAGTGTGAGTTTGCTGGTCATTTTGTCCGTTGTAGCTTATCTAAACCGCACCCGTCAAGACTCTCATGGTTGAATTAAACAAAACAAGAAAAAGTGGGGAGTTAAGGACATGTTCCGGTATAAGTGTGTATTGTTGGAAGTTTGTAAGCTATTTTTCTGACTGGTATGCTGCATTATTTGACCCTTTGAAGAAGGATAAGACATTTGTATGGTCTGCTTAGTGTGAATGTAGTTTTTAATACAAAAAGTAAAGTTACAATTTGCAAAGCTGATCTGTGTTCCACAAAGCAATGATGTTTATTTCACCCAAATCGTTGCCTTCTATTGTAGTTCTAACTCTGAGACTGAAGTTCTCTTTGGCGTGACTTTGAGTGCTTCCAGGTTTCAGCGCTCATGGTGGGTTGATTTATTTATTCGCATTAGCTTAAAACGGGGTTTCATTGCAGCAAGGGTATGATCTGGGTCTGAAAAACTGTCGTCTCTTCTCCTCGGCAATTAATTACTGGTGAATCTGCCTTCACTTAGGTAGCCTACCACTTCATTTACTACAAAAGTTGCAAATGAACTTAGAAAACGAAAATGGACCATCTTGCTATGGTAAGGCTTTCAATACAAAGACAAGTTTGACATTACATCCAAAACAAGTATATAAGAGAGTGATTCATGGCAGCTCATGTCCTCGGACAGTCAATCATAGTGGAGATAATTCTACATCTGATATTCCAAGTTTACATACTATAGCTTATAATGAAACCATTATTAGTAGGCCAAGAGAGAACGGTCATGTGTAAGAAGATTGACCAACCAATTTTCAACAGGTGAAAATTCAGAAGAGAAGCCCAGAGAGAAAGTTGAACATGGTAGCAAAGGTGATTTAAGGAAGGAAATCCTTTGGCTTAAGAAAAGCAATTACCAACTGCTAATCAACAATGGGGTGTTTTAAAGAGAGAGAAAAAAGTACAACGATCGAGAAAGGAAAACAATGGACTAAGAACAAAAGGGATTTAGGCACAGAATACAAAGAAGAAGGATTGAAAAAGTTGTACGAGGTGGTCAAGACAAGTATGCGCCATAAGGTACAACGGAGAAGAAGTGTAACCAGAGAAAGAAGACGGGTCAAGTGTCAAAAAATTTTGTAAAGGATCCTTTCAAATAAGGGCTTGATTACAGAGGATAAAATTGGGAATCTGAAGAAAGAGGAATACCTTAAAAGTACCTACAGTGAAGTTAACAGAGAGCGAGAACTAACTACTATAAAATGATTGAGAAAGCCGTCAAAACCAGGAATACTTTTTGATAAGAGTGAGCTGAAGAGAAAGGAAATTAAAATTGTGGTCAAACAGGAGAGAGCAAAACGTTTCCCCGTAAACTATATAGTATAAAGTCTAAAAACATGGTCCAAAGCTCATATTTTAGTTCTTTTTACTACTTCAGGAAATGTGGAGAACACCTGAGGCCGAGAAATAGTACATAGTGAAAGGAGTTTATATCGCAAAGGAAAATGATTATAGAAATTATCCATTAAAGATCTTTTTAAAGTACAAAGGGTCATGTAGCTTTCCACTTTATACACTTGATATTCGCTTTAACTAGGGAAACTCGACCTTTCACAATACCTTTATTCTTATGTATTCGTAATTCTAGTGAAATAATTAGACCAGATCTAGCACTAATTTTAATTTTGTGTCCAAAGATGTCTGCATTTATTAATGGTCTCAACAAATACTTTGTAAGGAATCTTGCTGTGGTTGTTTCTGAAAGCGATCCATAGTACATCTGCATTTTTGCATTTTGCAAATTGCTCCCATTTATTATTGGACAAAGTTCTAGGACTTATTTATTTTGTCTTACAAGAAAGCTGGTTCCCTGTAATCTTACTTTTAAACTCTGACAGGCTACATACCAAGACAAAAGATCCTCTTTTACCCATTCATAGGTAAGGTATATAATTTGTTTTTGCTGTTTCATTTAAGATACTGCAGAGATATTGGATCCTTCTACTGATCAATTAGATCCACCACGATATATTTTTTGGTTTTACCTATCTTTCTAGTTAAAGTTGTAAACATCTGATTTTAAAACGCGAGAATATCCTATCGGTCCTTCTTCTTGTTAGTTTATAGATTTGCGCCTGGAGAAGGCCAGGAGCTTGGCGTTAGATGTTATAACTATAAATAAAATCAGAGGCTCCTAGCTTACCGTGAAGAAAATGTTAAGATAAGACCAATCTCATCAGATAATTTCTATATCTACAACAAAAATGATGAAATATAGCGTGTTCCCTAATTTCTATTAGATTTCAGAGATTTGAATGAGCTGAACCTGTAGACTTATACAATACAGTGACTTTGCCCATGGTAAGGAGGCCGCAATCAACAAATTTTCTAAAAAGTGAAGCTTGTTACCAAAAATATGCTTTAAGGCAGTGGTCCCCAACCTTTTGTGTGTCAAGGACCGGTTTGAAAGCTTAAGAACTTCCTGAGGACCGGTGCATGGATAAGTGGCAGATTCTCAAATTAAAACTTAAACATCGTGTCTCTGACTCGTTATATTTGAACTAGTTTAGTGTGTAAAAATCTTGCCAGATTTCAAACCGAAAGGGAAACGATACCGAAAATAAGTGAAAAAAAAAAAAAGTGTCAAGCGTTAAATATCATCTGCATTCCCTCGTCTACACGATATGACGAGAATTCGTATTGAGTTTTCAGAATGACCGAGAGGAAGAGAAGGAGATAATAGTAGCAACTCTTGACGGAGATCCTGGTGAAACCCGAAGTATGAAAATGCTATGAACTGTTCAATTGAGTACTTCTTTAAAAATGACCTGGAAGCGGTTTTTCTTGGTACCATATGCTCCTGATTGAAGCACCTTCAATCGTGTTGAGTGAACAATGGCGAAGCTTAGCAAAGAATTGACTGATGTTGTCATTAAACGTGATAAATTCGGGATTCATCTTGATGTGAACGCTTTGACGGTTAACAAACATCTTGAGCTGAAGAAATTTGAGTTTAATGGACGCAAGCTTATTGAAATCTAGTCAGCCCTTGTGATGGCAACGCTATAATTGCGGAGTATATAAAAGACGACGCACTTGTTATCAGGGGAACAAAGTCAGAGGAAGGGAAAGCGTGTCATGTTAGGGAACCACAATATTTCTTACAAATCGTAAAATGCACTGATGAAAAATGTTACTTGAATTGTCAATCATCGAACTTAAAAGTTGTTCCTGAAAGATTTTTACTAGGACCTATACTAGTTGTTTACACGCAAAACGGAATTGAGTGGGTAAAAGATGACAAAGTTCCTAAGAACATGTCGCTGTATCAGGATATTTTATTGCAAAACACCAATCAATAATGACCAATCAATTATGACCAATCAAGAAACAAAGAAATACCTTTAGGAAATACCATACAATTATTTTTGTACATCTGTAAAACAAGATGTGATTAAGTGACGCTTATGTTCTGATTGTAGTTTGTACTTTGAAACCATCAAAGCAAAAGTGCCTCACAAAGCTAGCTGCA
This sequence comes from Morbakka virulenta, assembly GCA_003991215.1. Lineage (NCBI taxonomy): Eukaryota > Metazoa > Cnidaria > Cubozoa > Carybdeida > Carukiidae > Morbakka > Morbakka virulenta. The sequence goes on along the minus strand of RDPX01000045.1, from coordinate 3,578,895 downwards.
TATCCACTGAAGACGAAACAGAGCCTGCACGGCAATGACAAATTGCAACCCGTCCGAAACAGGAGTTCTTGTGTGTAATGGCATTTCAAGAGATGGAGTTGGTCTAGATGGGCGACATAGATGCTAAAATGTTTAATTTTGACTGATGCATCAAATGAAATCAGTACTCCAATCTTTGATACTGAGAAAGTTGCAAGCTAAAGGGTAGGAGGTTAAAATATTCATTTTTTCCGTTACGTACTTTTTGAATGTCCTAATACACAAGAACACACATACATGCTTGTGAAAAGTGTAAAAGGTGGCCACAGGATCCTAAATTTAAGAACTGAAAAAGTTCCATCAGGCACCTTTCGATCCTGATTACAAGAAATAACTAAAAGCGGTATTTCAACCAACATGCCTTTTGCTTAATCTTGAAAAGGCCACGTTTACATTCTCAAGAAAAATTAATGTCCTATTATTTCAAACGCCTCATCATTGTTTTGTTTTGTGTATAAATTATTTCATTTACACTGTTGCTTCTGAAACTACTACAAAAGGACACTTAGTGACAAGATGTCAATTGTATTTTTGGCTTTTGGTTGAATGTTGTAGTTAAAGATTCTACAGTGTTATGCTTAGCTGTCTCCAAGGAAACTATGCTTGTGTCAATGAGACTAAAAATTTTAAAAATAGGACCAGGTTTGTTCTTCAAGTTGTTCACTATAAATCTTTTGTTACAACACTCTCTCAAAATTAAATCTAAAGTGTTAATTTTGAAACATTTAACACTTGCACTACAAAACAAACGCCTTCTCTTTCAAGCTACGTGCTAATTGCTAATGGCAAATACAAGCAATTACCATGCTTTATGATATGTTTACTATTTTTTGGTATTTAGTTACAATAGTGAGCAAAACCAAAGCAATTTATTCAAGATGAACGTCTGAAATAAAAATTGCCTGTTATTTCTGGAGAAATGGTCTTCCAAACCTAGGCAGGTGTGTGTGTATGTGTGTGTGTATGTGTTGTTGTTGTTGTTGTGTTATCTGCTGGAGGTAGAGTGGAAGAGCACCTCCCATGAGCTTGACCCGGCTTCATGAAACGAGAAACCAGCCACCCCTTACCGTCAAACAAGTGAATACCGAGAACCCACAGTAACCCCCCTCCAGCATGTATCTGTGACCAAGTACGTAGGTTGCACCGGGAATATCTCTCCCAACTACAGGGGCGTCGGGAAGGCACATTTTTGGTTGGCTTTTCATTTGTGCGATAGAGCCAACAGTAGTTATCCTACCACACGAGGTTTCCCAGCATTACTTTGGGTGCCACCTATACATACTAGCAAGACGACACTGAAGATCACCAGCAACCTACAAGCAAGGCAGATCAATTTGGAAAGAAACTAGAACTAGTAAGCTTTCACTTACCCACTGGGGTGCACAACTTCCAAAAACCTTCTCCAATCCACGACGAATAAGATTGGAAATCACAGGAACGACGAGATCGATTTCTTCGATGGTACGGAAGAACAGCTTAGAAGTGAAAGCCATTTGTTACTGACCAGTCAGTAGAACCTACCTAATCAGCATCCAGGTGCCACCACGTGGAGGTTGGCCTTTATTGACACCCTGGAGAATCGGTACTGAGTAGTTGCTTACCAAGTACTTTCGAAGAAAGCAATCTTTCTTTGTCAGATAATCAGTATGATTTATACGGCTATGAGAATAAAGTTTTGCAGTCTGCAAAACTTTATGGAATGTGGTGTTTGTACAATTTCAAAGAAGCTCCCTTAAAAAAAACAAATGAAAATAAGAAATTGCACTGAACTCGAATTGAACTGTCGCCTGTAACTTTCACAGACTTCTGCTCTTTTAAACTAACCCTGGTAGTTTTTAAAACAGATCGTTATTGAAACAAACTGCTCAAGAATGACCTGGTCCTTAACATCCATTGTTTAGTTGATAAAGCATAAAGCCGTGAATGCTACATACACCGGTTCTAATCCAGATCGGAGAATATTAATTTCCCCCTTTGATTATTTTTACGATTCCATAGTCTTTCCTTTAGTGATATTTTCACTCAGAAAAGACAAATAAACCAATATTCGCGAACAGTATAATAAGGTTCGGCATTTCCTGCTCACCCCAGATATGAGGCTGGGTCACAGAAAAGAAGAATATCGACATGGACTTTTTAAGGTAAAGTTTGATTACACTAAACAACAAACTTTAATTTTTTGTTTACCTCTGGGGTAAAAACATTATTTTTTTAAAAATTTGATGATTCTGCAAATAAAAAACCTTTTACCTCAATCACTTTTTTAAAAAAATAAACTGTTACTATTTTTGCAATAAGACCAAATTGATGAAAAATTAAGTATTTCTTAAGAAAAAGCCCCATAAAAATTGTTTTACATCTGAACTGTTTCTTATGCCATTAATGGTGAAAGATGTTATAAACGTGATATATCTGCATGTAATGAGAGTCTTAGAAATGCTCAGAGATTTTCTTTTGCAATTATCAGTGCTTTCTTGGCCCTTTGCAAAAACCAGCAGAAAAAATGCAATCATGGTTGGACTGGGCTTAGTACATGTTTTCAAAAGGTTTTATGTTCTCATGGAATCTTTTCCTTGCTCATCACTTTCCTCACTCATCAATAAAGGTGAAAATCAAATGGAGTGCAAGCCTGAATTTTAAGAGAGACCTTCTAGACTCTCTTTCTTGATATCTATTTAATGGGCTGTCAAACAATTTAGAATAATTTCTAACCCTATGTCTGATAAAAAATTGTGAACTAATTTACAAATGCCTCCAAAGCTCCAAGTTTGAAATTGTTTTTTGTAAAAGCATAATCACAGATTACTTCCAGTATCCCAATTCCAACGAAAATACTTGGTTTATACTTTTCATCACTATTTTCTCCTTCATATTTCTCTTTGCAATACTGACATTCAGCCCCTTTTCTATCCATTGCCTTGACAAAGTTCTTTTTTCAAACGAAGTGTAAATTAAATTGGAGGAAGAAACTTTTTCTCGGATCCACTAGTGACAACTGCTAAAGCATACCTCTGGCAAAAAGGAAAACAATTTGAGACCATTCCTTGTCAGTGTAATGATTTGCATGATCGTCACTGTTCCAAAGACATCATCATCATCATTATTATTTCGTCATTTTAGCCGTTCACACCACTGCTAGCGGGTGGCTTGCACAATTTCCTCCACTCTACTCGGTCTTGTGTTTTCTGCATCCATGTTTTGCCTGCACTCTCCTCAATTTCACCTCGCCATCTTCTCCTTTGTCTTCCTTTTGTTCTGCCCCCTTCTCTTGGTCTCCACTCTGTTATCTTCTTGGCCAATGGGCAGGACGTCTATCCCCAATGAACAATAATTAATAGATGGGCCAAGAAGAAAACTGTTCAAAGACATAAGAAGCATAAATATAATGTATATCTTATTTGTAGTTTTATTAAGAACGAAATTACTTTTACGTCTCCATTGACATTCTACTTATATTCAGAGTATTTGATACGTTTAAGAAGAAGGGCCATTGAATCGTCTCTTTCAGTCATCTCTTTAAGAAGCTTTTCTTTACCATTATGCAACAGTACCGCTTTCAAACTGATTTTACTTACATCAGTAAATAGTTGCTAACTGGAAGGTATATGCTTATAATCTTGAGTTATTTACGTAGATTATTTACGTCAATACAAAAGGCCTCAGGCCTCCTTTCCCTACTATATTCAGCAAAATGTTTATCTTTTATTTCTTTGAAATTACATTGTGCTAAAAATTCCGCCCATGTGTTTTTCTTTACTAAAACAGAGAAAAGATGTTCTTGAATATTTGTAATATTGACCTCATTTGTCAGGGATTTAGCGAATTGTCCCATCATTCCTATTCTTATATTTAATGTTGGGAAAACAGTTTTCTCACGGTCAACGCTTAATATGTTAATAACGTTTTAATTACCGATTTGGGAAAAATTTGCTTTGAACCAGCCCATTTGTACCTAACATTTCTCATTTGCACACCTCCTCGGGAAACAAAAGAAGTATGTAAAATATATAAAGCTACTCTTTGTTTGAAGCAACGAATTAACCAGTTTTATATCTATACAGATGACCGATCTGTGGACGTCCTAACTGATTAGTGGAAAAAAACCCTCTTAACTACTTCATATTCTTACGTGCACCAAATATCTTACAGGAACAGAGCCATACAAGCTATTATTATACAACAGAAAGCTAATCAGACTGCGTTTTCATCAGTCACTGAAAATTATTGGAAATCCAATTAGTGTAATACTCATCTTATAATTTTACAGGTGACAACTGAACCTACATATTGAAAAAAAAATGTTTTCTCTTCCTTATTATAGAATGACAATACTGTCCCAGACCTAATAAGATGCTTTCCATGTAGTCTCCAAGCTAGCAAGTCAGCCGAATCTTTTAAAAAATTAGGTCATGAACCAGATCATTTAATTCAAGCTGCTCGGAACAATTTGGTGGGACAGAGGTTGGCAGAGATAGATAGATGGATAGATAGATAGATAGATAGATAGAGAGAGAGAGAGAGAGAGAGAGAGAAAGAGAGAGAGAGAGAGAGAGAGAGAGAGAGAGATAAAGAGTACTTACAGCATACATATCAATGGAGCCAGTATCAGTTTATGCCTTTTTAATACCACTAGGTCATGTTAAAGAGCTTTCCAAGTCTTCTTAATTAAATCTTCTAGGTTGCCAAGGAAAACTTATTAAACGGGTATAATATGGTTGTTTTAACACCTCCTCTCTATACAATACATAAAAATAGAAAATTTATGCTGAAAAGAAGGAATTGTCATAAGAATACATTATGCTATATTTAAATACACGATTTCATGCTTGTTCATAGAATTAAAAGCAGTTGAATTTGTACAATAAAAGCTGCAGTCAGTGGTATCATTTCTCGGCTCTCTAAAGAAAATTGGGACTCAAAGGTCATATTCTTTTTCCTTTCGTCCATTCACACAACCTTGTTCAACAAAAATCGGTTACGTTGTTTGGATTTAATGAACTGGCTTAATTCATAAATAGGGATTTAGAATATGAACATTATATCTATGTTGAAAATTCTGAACTTTATGGACTCAGAGGAAGCCATAGATGTGAGAGCTTTATCATGTCATGAGTCAGTCGTTAGCTTTTTCCGAGCTACATTTCGAGAGATACTTCTTACATCATCAGACCATGGGAGAAGTATCTCTCGAAACGTAGCTCGGAAAAAGCTACGTTTCGAGCTTGAGAATATAAATCAGCAACTAGGTGTACTATGTCTTGAGGGATGCCGTTCTTTGACATTGTGTTCCACAGTGCTCCGTGCCAAACTCTATCGAAAGCTTTCTTAAAGTCGATAAAATTGACAAAAGCTGCTAGGCCATGTTCGATATGTTTTTCTATGAGCACTCGAAGATTGAATATCTGCTCTACAGTACTGCGTCCTGGGCGGAAACCAGCCTGCTCATCGCTGAGGATAGACTCAATTCTTGGCTGCTGTCTGCTAAGTAGTANCTCGGAAAAAGCTACGTTTCGAGCTTGAGAATATAAATCAGCAACTAGGTGTACTATGTCTTGAGGGATGCCGTTCTTTGACATTGTGTTCCACAGTGCTCCGTGCCAAACTCTATCGAAAGCTTTCTTAAAGTCGATAAAATTGACAAAAGCTGCTAGGCCATGTTCGATATGTTTTTCTATGAGCACTCGAAGATTGAATATCTGCTCTACAGTACTGCGTCCTGGGCGGAAACCAGCCTGCTCATCGCTGAGGATAGACTCAATTCTTGGCTGCTGTCTGCTAAGTAGTACTTTCAGTAGGAGTTTGCTTGGGTGACTAATCAAGCTGATCGTGCGATAATTGGAGCATTCTTTCGCGTTTTCCTTTTTGTGGAGTGGGATCATGATGCTTTGCACCCATTGTTTTGGCCATTGCTTTGTTCTTATATATACCAAATCTATGCAAATATATACCAAGTTTGGTTGTATCTGTCGTAATTGTTTTCATTGTGATTTCTTTTTCTCTTTCCGCTCTATTTGGTAGTTTGTTACTTATAAAGGTAATAAATTACATGTATTTAAAAAAAATTAAATGGTTTAGGATTTATATTTCTGTATTTATAACAATTAAAAATGACACTTAAAAAATGCTGCGGAAAATTACGAAAATGAGTGTCTTTTATTATCCGTCTTCATTTATCCGTTCTTGGATTATCCGGTCAATTGTCGAAGGAGGGGTGTTGATTACACAGTGTAACAGAAAAAATAAAATGTCTTGTTCCAAGCACCAAAGCGATTTTTTCATGTTCCTTTTAATGCAAAAATTTTGAAGAAATACGAGGCAAATTAGGTAATCAAGGAAAAGCGCCATTTCTACTTAGAATATTTCAGGGTTAATTGTCAAAATTTTACAAATAATACCATTTATCGTCATCAAATTAGCGTCAAAGTCACTATTTACAAGGAAAATTTGTGTTCTAAAACAGAGAGATTGATTTAATTCTGTTTATTTGCTGTAGAAAACAGAGAAATGGCATTATTTGTTTACTTTACACCTCAAACAAACAACACATCAAATTTGGAGCAAAAGATGTCAAACCTTTGTTAAGCGCAATGGCATTAAGTTGCCATCATTTGTTGCACCTGTGAGGCATATTCAAACAAAGAATATTTGCTTTGAAGTAAAGAGTCAAACTAACAACCGGCAAGCTCCCCGTCATATCGCTGAAAGTCATGGCGTCGCGTAGAACCTTCAAGGATTTTGATGCCTCCACTTCACATCAAGCTGAGGCTAATCAAACAGTTTGTTAAAGCCTTGAATAAAGAGGCCGAAGCTTTTCGCTATTTGATAGACTTCTTCCCATAACTTTCGGCAGCAAACGTTAGCGCGGGTGTTTTCAATGGGCCCCAAATAAAGAAGATACTGCAGTCTAAAGAGTTCGAAGAGCTTCTGGATTTGAAAGAAAAAGCAGCTGGGCAAAGGTTCAGAGCAGTTGCTGAAAATTTCTTGGGAAATAAGAAGGTTGAAAACTACAGAGAACTGGTCGAGCTCCTTATTGAAAACTACAAAAAAAATGGCTGCCGAGAGTCTTTGAAACTCCATGTTCTGCATTCGCACATTGATAAATTCGAGCAAAACATGGGTGACTATTCGGAAGAGCAAGGAGAGATTTCACCAGGACCTAAAAGGTTATGAGTCTAGACATATTGGGAAGCATTCTGAAAACTTTCTTGCTGACTATGTCTGAAGTTTGGTACGTGAAAGTGACATTCAATACGCAAGAAAGTCTCGCAAGACAATCCGTTTTAAGTACTTTTATATATATATGCAATAACTTTATGCGGCTAATGAATATTCCAATTTTTTGCAATATGCTCTATTTTACATTTATGTTTAACTGAAGCTAGTACTTTCACGCTATTGACATATTCCCATGACATACTTTGATAACTATGTGTTTTTATAATTTTAGATGAAGTTAGACAATCATGTTGCCAGCTAATTTGCTCAGATTTATAAATTCTATTGATTTTCTTCACAAAAATCTGCCTTTTAGTGTAAAATATTAATATTTTAACACTAACTAAGTTCGCTAACACTTATTTTTATCCGCTGGAGAACATTTCTATCACCGTAAAAACCAAAGAGTACTTTAGTGTTAATAAATGTCTTACAAAATGGCTTCCTTGTCTCAAAACAGCGATTTTTTCCACTAAAAATGGTGAAAATCTAAAAATTACGTTATTTGTTTCAAAAGCAAACTTTTTCACTTAAGTAAACTGTTTTCTTAGGTTTTCCAACATGGCGAATCAGAAAATAACACTTAGGGCCTTGGAACAAAAATGCTGTTACATGGTGTTATCCGCATTTTATTCTATTGACAGGCTGATGGTGACGACTGTCATTAATTAATTGACATAAAACCAATTACGTTCTGTAATATAAGTAGCCGTGAAGCATGTTTAATTAAGGTTATATTACTACTCTTAATACTTGAAACGAAATAAAATTGAACAACTATCTACATATCTCTTTACATTTAAGCAAAACATGCAGCAACTCAATTGCCATATCGTGACCCATATCAAATGTTGATGCGGAAGGTATGTTTGATGACGTCACAGGCCGAAGATTGCCCTTGCCAACACTGGTTCGACTTCAAGAGTTGACATTAGAAAAGTAAGAATCTGGTCGCTACAAGCAACAATCAATTCTAGTTTTCCTTAAAATGTTACCAGTTTCTTTTCCGGACATGTCTTCCGGACATACTTTTCTTAACCTCTTAATTTGGATGACATTGTGACCTGAATTGTTTTGTTTTTTCTTTTTTTTCTTCGTTTTGTGAAAAAAAATGAAAATTCAATTAACCGGCTTTTTGGATTATCATCCTTTTGAGAAAAAATCTTGTTCCGAACTGATCTAATAATCAAAAAAGAACAGTAGCAGTTAGATATTCTTTAAAATCTCCTTAGATTTTAACTTTTGTTCTAGGTATCATCCTGTAAACTATAGCTTTAAAATAATACTTTTGTCCCTTACACGTTTTATGGAATAAATCTTTCAGTTGGACAGGCAAAACCAGTGTCAATAATATCGATTGCTGGGAGATTCCAATGGACCACAAGGGCTTATACACAACTTTGTATAGGGAAAAATGTGTATTGTGACTTAATTACTTGTGTTAAAAATCTGGTAGGGAATTACCAACGAATTTTTATCCTTTTGTGGCTCAAAAGAAGTGGCACTACGAGCAGTAACCGGCATGATTTGAACTATGTAGGAGAACAAAACGGTAAAGATTGGTTCCTCCAATAATGGAATGTATTGAGTGTGAAATCATGAAACGCATAAGGAGTACCATACCCTTCTCAAACTGATAACAAGCAGCTCAAATTGAGTTCTTGATGGCGAGATACCCTGGAATCTACAGATCATTTTGTGAAGGGAAAGAATCCTTAAATTGAATGAATACTATTACTTTTAAAAACAGCTTTACTGATTTTCCAATTTTCTGTAAAACAGAAAGTTGTGCTGTTAAACTGCATTCAAAAATATATTGAATTTTTTACAAATATGTCAATTAAGTTACCTAATTTTATACCCTGGAATCTTGGTTGATTTTTTAAATTTCTAGGAGCTCCATGTTATCTCGATATCTTAGCTCGAGGTAGCTTGTATAGGCATGCAATACTTTGAAATAATGAAGTTTTATCAAGAAGAGTAACAGGAATCCTGGCTTCACTTAACTAAAAATTAAGAAGCATATGACACTGATCATTCACTGTACCCTTCTCCCTCTACATCCTTCAAATGTAAGTGGGGAACCACATTTTTCCTTATTTCAGTCATATTGGCAAATCAATTACATTTATTGGTGTTGCTTATAAGTCAACCCTTTAGCTTGTACAAAGTTCAGGTATGACAAAAAAAAGCCTGTGACATTAGCACTCTTGAAAACAAAAAAGAGAGCTATCATACCAAAAGCCTATAATATTCCTTTACTAATGCTTCTATCGATATGAACTCAAGATTATAATTTTGTAAATGTTTCATGCTTGTGAATACTGAATTTTTTGCCAAAAGGTCTTTCATTTCATGCTGCCAACCTAAAATGATGCCCAGCGTGGAAAAGGACAAGATTAATTAAAAGAGATAAACGGAAACTACTTTTTTTTTTAAAGCTTTTACAAAAGAAAAAGTTAATTCTTTTATCGCTGGAGAATTTAAAAGAGTTGGTAGATAAATTAAATTTTGGAATGAGAAATTCTGGGTGAAACCTTTCGTACCGTTATTTGAAACTGGTCCAATTTATTTGCTTACTTTCAGTGTAATTTTCCTAGCCTACCCTTGTCTTCTCTATCAATATAGCACTTTCAGATTTCTATATATTCTTAGCTCTTCCTGTCTCTCGACGCTTCGAACATTCCTTGGGACTAGAATTCATTCATATATCATTTCATTCATTTATTCTTTGAAGACAATTCTTATATGTAGACACCTACCTTTATTTTCCACTTTTTAATGTTTTCCGGTGAACATTCAATTTTAAAACTTCTCCATATTGTGTCCAAAGAAATTTGTTTTTCCTTTTCCGGTCGAGTAATGTAAGGTACGCCTATCAGATGCCTAGTCCATTTCGTCTCCCTCATGCATGATGCAGATTTTGGTGAAACATTACAAGTTAACCATAAATTTTTGAAACGTAAGGCATTCCGTTTGTAACCCGTTCATCTTAGCATTCATTATTAAAAACTCCGCCTGCTATTGAACCTCAAAAAAGTGTAATTTAGGACTTCTTAAATATTAGAAGCGAGTTCAGAAAGAGAATATATCTGTATTTCTTTCTAAAATAATCTATGTGGAGTTTTATTTCTATACTAAACATAAACACAAACCCTACCACTGTCTCAATCAGACGTGATCAAGACCAAAGTCACATTGTTTTCAGTTGTTTTAGATTTGCTATAATAGTTAGGCAAATACTAGAAAACGTCTCCAGATGAAATAGCAATTACGAAATGGGGAATCAATTATAACGCAATTAGAAGCTGGGTGAAAAGTCAAAGTAGAAACAGCCATTAAAAAATAATTACCATATTTCCTATAGATCTGCTTTGATCAGACTAGTTCTTCAGAACAATCAGGTTATTACATGTTCATATTTATCGCTTGTAATGTTAGAAAGTTATTTCACAGTTTATTCATCAGTCCAAAACTATTTCTATAATACTTCACCTTGAATTGTTGAAATGCTTCAAGAATAAGAAAGGAAGTTGCCCAGACTACAAAACCTATCTATTTGGTTTTCAATGTACCAAGTCTATTGTATACTATTTTATAAACTGCTATCAATACGTCTTGTGGTTGATGACTCTTTAGTTTTATGTCTAGGTATCTTCCTTCGTAATAATGATTTATTGCTTCCTTTCCATGCACCACAATGACTCCTCTCTGTTGGAGTGCTTTATGCATCTGCTTTCTGATCAAGTCTCCGTGAATTTTCCTTTTAAATATTTTTTTAAACTGCAATTATCTGGCTCGTGCCTTTTGACGCACGATCTAAATAATTACTCAAAGTTTCCCTAGCACACGTTCTCTTGTAATCATTAGTGTTACTATAACAATTTACTACAAAAGAAGATTCGGGGATTCTGAAATCACCTTCAGTATCAAGTAAATTTGGCACATCAGAGATTTAGACTTGAGTTTTGTAAACAACATAATCTTATTACCATTAACCCACGAATCAAACCTAATTTGATTTTGCATATCAACACAAGATTGTATTTTTAAAAATTCCAATTCCAATTCCAATTCAAATTCAAATTCTTTTAGACCCTCTTTGCTTTAGTCCTGAACAACATAGTGGTACAATTGTGAGCAGTCCAGGCATGTTACATGTAATATGCACCCAGATACCAAGGTATAAAAATTATCATAGAAATAAGGACGTCTGATATGACGTTTTAATCTTCAAGCAGGGGTTATTAGGATAATAGTCCTAAATCTTTATTCGAAAGTATAATGTTTCCTACTTATTCCTTAAAACCTCCTTTGTTGGCAAGGTTTTCATATTCCTGTCCCATTGAATAAATACTTGTCATTTTATTACATACTTTGACCTTTGTCCTTTGAAATTTAAATGACCCTTTACTTTCGACTCTTCTTTTACACTTTTTAGTCTTGAGATAAGCTATTTAGTCTATACCTCTACTTGTAAATATGTCATAGCATTTTTGTTTAAATTCTTCGTTTTATTTTTGAGAGTATGGAAAGATTTTTCCTGCAAATTGCTCCAGTATTAAGGTACAAAATGTATGGATACCACATTTCCATGCTTTGTAGTTGCTTTAAATGCATGTGGGAAATACTTAATCAACCACTGACATGCAAAGGTCACAATAATCGATATCAGGGATTTTGCAAGAACTGCAAGAACTAGTAAATACAGAAAGAATGACAAGTCTGGACTCCAGTTTAATGAGAAGAACAACAAATGATTCAGGCTAATAAAACAAACAAGGTAAAAACTACGAGGTTGTATTGTATTAATTGGGTAAGACTTAATAATTCAAACCATTTCAGTTATTTATATGCAAAGATTACAAATGTATTCGATGGTGCCAATAAATATAAAGATTGGTCACAGATGTCAACATTTTGTTTCACCAAATGGTATTTGAAAGAATTAATCAATATGGACCAATTTGGAAAATGACATTTTTATTGTCTTCCAAATAACATTTTGATTTAAAATTTGGGGTTAAAGATTTTTTTCTTGCTTCTTCTTCCACCCCAAACAGCCCATAAAGCAATTTATTTTATTTCTTTGAATTTTTTTCTGTACTTCTGATATCCCTTTGTTTATTGGATTTGTTACCAGTCCCCTATTTCATATTCGAATACGTGTAAAAACTCATTAGTTGATGCTTATAGAGGATAGATAAATTGAGGTACTTTACTTCCAAAGGTGTGAATGGAGCTCGAGACGGGAGCCTATTGCATGGCAAATAAGAAACATCTAATTGTTTAAGATTTGGTTTAATTTTTGATGTGCTCCTTCCTCCTAAATAATTGGATAAGTAGAAGGCATCGCTCTTGTCGTCTGCACTTTTGCTGCCTCCAAAAATAGGCTTTCTTTTGCATTAATCTTTTATCATGTTTTTGTCATAAGATAACAACTTCTACCTTAAAAATATACACAGGGTCTTTCATAAATTCCATTTAATACTGGGGGCTCTGTATTTATGTCTGTTTGTTTCCTTTAACTTAATCTTATGAACACACCTTTTGTAATTTCCAGCTTGTTGCCATTTTCTCTCTACCGGGATTGGCTGCAGTATTTTTAGATACATTTTCTTTAGCAATGAATATTCCCATCTAGGTGTAAGCATCTGTTTCACCATGCCTACAACTCTAATCATCAATATCTCTTTTTCATTACCTTTTCTCAGCAACAAAGACTAATTCTTTACTTTCCCGTTTAGTTTCTTTGTCTTAAGGCTTCATAACTACATTTTGTTCAATTTAAAGGAAGTATGATTCTTGGCGATTTTTTGATGAAAGAGTTTACTTTGTAATACCAAATGATCTTTTTTGTTATTATTTTCTTACTTATTTTTTTATAGTAGACAATTTTCAACAGTCATTTTAATTCTATTAAGTAATAGTAAAAATTTTACTGTAAATTAAAATAGAATCATTTGTTCGTCATATTAAGAAAGAAGATTCATGATATCACGATTAGATCTTCCGATGCCCATTTCAGTGATATTCCAGTATAACATTCGTGATGGATAATAACTAGGTCTGTCATTATTGGAATAAAAAAGATAATAGAGATTGCTCTACAGCTTTTCTGTGGCAACCTATCTTGATAGATGTGGATGTTGCAAAATGGTTATGACAAGAAAATAAGAGCAATTGAGAACAAATATTTATTGGAAGACATTCAGAGTACCTCAACACGACGACGAATAGACGAAAGAACCAAAATGAGCTATAGGTACAAACTGATTGCCTGTTTAGATTCGTAGAAAATAATAATACTTACTTTTGAAACATTAAAACTCATAAGATACTTGTCACAGGAGTAGAGAACACATTTACAGCTGCAAAAAGGCAAAGAGAGTGAGACTGGTGCAGATGGCACAAACAACAGATATGGCATTTGGGGCATTAAAAAAGGTCACAAAGATCACTTTAGGTAGAAGAAGCTTTAGATCCTAAATACTGGAAGCTACGTTATAGCAAGAGTGCCAAAGACGATGACAACTAGGATGTAGCAGATTCACAGCATAAAAAAGGTGTAAACTACAAGATCTTATGAAACCCGGTGTCTCGGAAAAACACATTAACTGGTATTTTCGCTATAAAGTAATAACAATAAAGTGTAATTCAATGAACGTTCTACTGCTTAACGCTGATGGTACCTAGGACAAAATCTACAATTCTCAAAATTTCAATAACTTATGGTAATTTTAAAGTCAAACTGATTCTAACGATTGTAAAAATTGCATTATAATATTTGTTTTTATAAGCTGCTGATATTGGTAAACAAAACTTGAGCTCTTTTGCTCACGTTTTGTTTACCATTATTTACCATTGTTTACCATTTGATTAAGAAGAACACAAACCAAAATACCCCTGTGTGCATGATTAAGAGGATCAAGAGATCAAAGTTAAAAAGTCAAGAGATCAAATTAAGAAGTCAAGAGATTAAAGTTTACTTTAAAAGTAAAAACTTCAAATTCATATGATGATGGAAAGCACTCCGAACATAAAGAGTTCCACTACAAAACCGGTCTGAGGAAAAAAAATTCGTTTGTGACAAGATCTATTTCAACATTGAGGAACCACTGCATAAGGATGAAGGTCTTTAAAGGAAACGAGTCACACAAAGTACAACAAAGGCAGCTGGCAGCAGCAAGGAAAGCTCGTCAAAACATTTCCCATAATAATGCCTATAAATAAAATAAGTCATAAGTCAAGACACATTTCTTTGATGAGACAAAGGTTGAGGAGTAGTAGGAGGATTTGGATCTAGCAAATTACAAATACGGCTCTGAACTCGATAAAGATCATCAAGATGAAATGACGGAGCACCTGCCTAGATATAAAGCAGATTTATTAAGATACAACTTGGCCTTAGGCACAAGGTGCCCTCTAATACAATTCAAAGAATCAACCGGTTTAGAGGCATACTTACCAAAAGTTTGAATATAAGAACACAAAGAAATATCTATAGAAATGGTAAAACAAACAGTGTTATTGATGAGCTGTCTTTAAGAGAAGGACACACGTCGCCAGGGTTAACATCAGAATGATAGTCCATAAATATTGGAGGGAAATAAGGACTCAGTCTTCTATTGAAAGATATAAGTTGCATTGTCGCATTGAAAGAAACCATCCACTTCATTCCTCATTCTCCAACAGCCTAAAGTTCAGGCTAAATCTTCTACAAGCTTGAATTGTTCCTGCCGAGTTGCCTCGTGGTCAATGCCAGAGCATAAGACAGTGACATCAGCATAGATGTTGGTGAACTGAAGCAAGTTACCAGGAAACTCAGTTATATAAAAAATTAAAAAATTGGACCAAGAATATAAGCTTAGGGGTGTCGTCATTTATGGGATACTTATCACATGTAAAATTCATCAAGTACGACAGGCATTTTAGGTTCCGAGAGAAGGGATTTAAGGATACCAAAGTCCCTTTTGCAAATGCCATAAGCAGAAAGCTTATGAAGCAAGCCAGCGTGCAGCACCTTATCAAATGTCTTGAAAATATTAACTATAGCATATTTTTCGCCATTTTTATCCATAAACCTATAGATACGTTCTGTGATAACAGTAAATAGATCACCAGTGGAACGGGATCCTCTAAATTTGTACTGAACATTAATAAAGAGATCTAGGTTCTTCCAAAGCTCCACCTGTGCATTGTTGATAAGTTGTTCAAAAGCCTTACTAATGACAGAAAAAAAACTTAAAGTTCAATATTGGCCAGGCTCAGACAAATTACTTGCGTTCTTGAAGACAGACAAATTTAAAAACTTTCCAGGAATACATAAAGCAAAATTGCAATTAGCAATGATTGAAAACTTTGAACAGGAAGGAAAATAACTCGGAAGCGCACTCTTTTAAGCAACTACCCGAATCGAATCTGAAGCAGCAGTTTTTGGTTGATCAAGTCATGAAAAACCTTTGAAACTAACCTTGTATTTGTTATGACAGAGTCAAAAATCTGATGAGTTTGTAAAGGGAACTTAGGCAAAGACTCACGTATTTCAGTGAGTGAAGGATTCTCCACAAACAATCTAGCAATAAGATCAAAACTTAAAACCTCTGTTATTCCCATATTCTCCTAGAATTGCGAGCTACACATAATAATACTAATAATAACACATAATAATATATTCATATAGTAATCATTATATTTGTTTTTTAGCTTTTAAAAAAATTACTTTGTTTTGAACATCATACTTTGCTGTCATAGCTGTTAATAAGTAACTATTAAACTTCTTTTTCAATAACTAAATTCTAGTAATCTGTGCTACTTTGTCATTTAGGGTGGGGATGCCGTTGTATGCCTGAACTGTTATCGAGTTTTCACTACAAAATAGAGATTCTTAGCTCTTTTGATCAGGTCTTTTTCCCAGTAACCCAGTAAAGAAAGACTTTAGTAATAACTGTGCCACAAATATCTAGATAGATGGCCATTGCAAGGTTTATAAAAGCAGACTAGGAGACTGGTGCCCAGAGTGACACCGAAAGACGGTTGAAGCTCTTATTTTTCAGAATAGGAAGATGATTAATGACAGGGTATATGGGAGCATCTAAGTTTAAACGGAGCAGTGCTTTTAATATATTGAAGTTGATGCTAGCCTGCAAAGCTACTTGCACCACTGCATACAATGTCTTTTGTATTAATCTCTTTATTTAGGGGTGTTGAAAATTTTCTCTTTTTATCGACTGAGTACAAAATTTATCTTTCTAATTCTGCAAGTCATATGCAATAAATAACATAGTCTTTCCATTATGTACAGTGTATACACGATACTTAAAGGTATCATGAAAATGTAGTTAAATTTTTGATGATATTATTTCTTGATCTTAGAACAAATACCCTGAGAAAACGATAATTTTCCTGTAACTGGAATTGCATATCGTGTTCTATACTTTAAAATATAGCTTAAAAGTATAATTCTATACTTTTAAGCATTTCGAGGGTAAAATCATTGGAATTCCGCTATGCCAATACTTTCACGACTATGAAAGTTACACTGTATTAAAACGTAAAGCTATAGGTAAGATTTTCTTTATTTTTACCCAATAAGGCATATTTCTCCAGTAGGTCACAAGGTTTTCTTTTTTCAAAATATTTATTGATTCTGTCACTTTGGCAAAATTTTTCAACAATGTGCAACTTGTAACAGCCATAAAACAAAATTTTGTGGTTTAAGCGAACCCTTAAATACAAAAAAATATTTTGTAGTACGATCTCTTATCAGAAAGGAACGCCAAATTTCACTCATCAAAGCTAGGTTTCAAAACTAGGTTGTTTTTTTCGTTAATTCAAGATTAGAGGTAATATTTATATATAACAGAGTGTAAAATTTTCTGTTAAATGTCTACGATAATTGACATTATTTCTATTTCCTCTTTTAGTGTTTTAATTTTGGAAAGTTATCAAATTCTTACCAAAGATAGGAAAATAAATTTTTATTTCAAGGCTAATTATTTAGGAATGTGTTGGCCATTGTAAATTTTTTGTAAAATTTAGATAAAGTAGCCAAATTTTAATGACGGCAAAAACTGTACCAGATAAATAATTTTGCCAAGTAAAAGTTCTGAAAACTCACCTTTTTTGCAAAAAGTCATTGATATTTATAGTGTTTAATACTTTTGGAAAGGAAAAAGAAATCTATTGTGGATGCGGTGGAAAACTTTTGTAGTTTTGAAAAATAAACCTTTATTATATCAGCATTTTCTGAATCATTGCATCATTGCAGAGTGTTTTCTATTTAAAATATAATTCCCTTGTTTATTTTCATATCTTCCATGCATTTTATATTTTTGTAATGACTACACTAAAGCTAGTTCCATGGCATTTAGCAATGAAAAAAATGGTATTACTGCTACTCAGCATTTGATAACACTTCTATGATAAGAAGTTGTGTCGGTTTAGACAAATAAATATTTGATGCCTTAACCGCTAGAAGAACAGCGATTAAATTACTAAGAATTAAAAAACAACTTTCCTCTTAATAAATATCCATGCAAATCTTGCAAGTACAGTACCGAAAATTTACTGAACCTGAAACTTAATTCTGAAGAATATGCTTTGTGTTTCTAAACCCGGCTACCTAGGTCAAACAAGTATTTACCAAAAATCTTCAATGTATCTCACACATTGTTAAATGGTATATATGAAGCTGAAATGTATCTCACACATTATTAACTGGTATATATGAAGCTGAAATGTATCTCACACATTATTAAATGGTATATATGAAGCTGAAATGTATCTCACACATTATTAACTGGTATATATGAAGCTGAAATGTATCTCACACATTATTAAATGGTATATATGAAGCTGAAATGTATCTCACACATTATTAAATGGTATATATGAAGCTGAAATGTATCTCACACATTATTAAATGGTATATATGAAGCTGAAATGTATCTTATGCATTGCTAAATGCAAGAGATCCTTTAGCTGATCTTAAGTAGTAGGGCTTCTCGGCCTTTTGGCTAAGATCAAGTGTAGAGCTCTGATCTCTCCTTGGTCGGGTCTTCAGTTATAGGGCTCAATCATTCAGGACATATGGTCTTGAGATGCTTGAGCACTGGTCCTAGATCAACCCAAGAGGAAGGGCCTTCCTACGGAGGGTCCTGGAGGGCGATGCGTATGTTTTGCATTTTTTGTTGTCTTCTATGCTTTCTGTCCCCCATTTTCTTGATCTTTTGTTTCCTTTCGGGTCTTTCAAAGACGAGAAGCTGTGAAAGACGAAAAGGTGTCCACTGTTTACAAGAGGTTACCATCAATGGAATACCCAGTATATAAAGTAAATGTTTTTCGTGAAGCAGGAACACATTTAGCAACTAACGAGGACTAGCATTTCGATTGGCCCGAAAATCGTAGTTATTTGTCGGAAAGACTCCCCATGTTACCGACAATAATAAAAGACAACAAGAAATAAACAAGTTGCCTTGTCGAATTCGTATAAATCTATATCTTGAATAACACATTAACAAGAGAGATCAACGAGCAGCTTCGAATACTGCTATATTTTCGATCTATAGAGAATCAAGATATTTAAAAAAATTAGGGTTTTAATTTGCAGTGTTAAGCCTAGATTATATTTTCTATTTACTTTTGAAATGCGGAAATTATGAGGTTCTATATTCCTGTAAACCATATTCTTATTACAAGATGTGAGTGTACTAAAGTCATCCGTGTGTTCTTCAATGCAGTCTTAGCTTGAATATTTTATCTCGTTCTCTTGAAGGATCTAAATTAATATTGGCTGTACTACTGCATAAAATTAAGGTTTAATAATCATTAAATAAATTTTTTATTTCCTAACGTAAGTTCTGGTTACCCAACGTTGGTTTATCTTCGTTACAGTAGTTTGAAATTAGGATGATTTACCCAGTCCTTAAGCTTAAGAAGCCTTGTCCTCCTCATATACAAATCTACCAATTTGGTAACAGAGTGGGCAAATATTCCCTTAATGAAAAATAATTAAAGCCTATATATTTCCAGCAATGCATTTTTAGCTGTTCAAACATGGATTAGTGTAGTTGTGGAGGAATTTCTAGATCAACCCTAGCAGTTTTAATTAACAAAGATCAGTTCAAATTTCTTAATTGGATTATTTCCTGGGTCGTGTTTATTGTGTAATTCAAATCTGAAGAATACTATTGTTATCTTTATATTGAGAGCTATGATTTGTCATGGCTTTTAAATGGGGTGTGCATATACCCAGCGTCTCTGACGTCACAAAGTACATCTACCTTTTAAGGTTTAACACGTACTCTCAAGAGGTGTAACTTTCCAGAAGGGGTTATGTAAGTTGAATCGCCTGAGGTAAGACATCATTCCTTTATTTAGAAACGAAAGCCTGGCCATAATGATCCAAACAAACCCGGTCAAAACCAGCTTACTTGATATACTATTTAACCTGCCTGACGATAAATATTTTCCGTATAGAAAGTATAACCACAAGCCTTTGATTATCAACGCAACTTTCATCCGCCCCCCATCATTAACAAAATAGCTACCAAATATGGTAAACGATTATAGAATTTTCCTTGGAGTTTAATGGGGCGAAAGATATATATGTTGCATTAGGAAGCATTAAGAAGCACTCAGTAGAAGCAACCAATTTTAATGAAAGAATTTTCCGGTCTCTTCAAACAGTAAAGGATGAAATGGAAAAATCATCTGGTTTAACCCCACTTCCATATCAACAAGTTCTTTTTTTTGTTTTTTCCCTTTTTTTTCTGCGTTGTAGTCACAATTCCATACATCTAGCGGCATTATGCCTTGTGTGATTCTTAACCATTGAAAAAAAAAAAACAAACAGCTGAAGTTGTAAAATTTCTCCTCAACTCAGTCAAGCAGGACTTTGCAAACTACCAAAACCTCCACAAACTTTTAAACTGAATTACTCCTGCACCCCTCACTTGGAAAATTCAATCAAACTGCAAAACTTTAAGATCCTTTCAAAATAAGTAAAGTAACAGTCAAAGTAAAACTTTCGAGACAAGACCAACTGCCATACGAAAGCAACTGTTTACAAAATAACTCGCGTACAAAGCAGTTGCGTCAACAGTAAACTTTCAACTACGCACATACTTGAGGCTGTGGGAAGATGAATTTGAAACACTATACTATAACCCAAAAATATCTCCAGGAAATCAAAGATACTGGAACGAAATGTAATTGTCCAAATTGGGTAGATTCAGGGTAAAATTTATATTTTGACACGAATTGTTAATATTGTTGCATCCTAACTCTTGACTGCATACAAAATTTAAGGTTAATAATTATGACCCAGGTGTGAATTATGTATAAGAATACAAAATATTGATAGCAGCATATTTGCCATGAGTGCATTTTAATTGGGAGTTTTTTCTGTGATAAAAATGATCAAACTATTTCTACCTCTGGTCACTTGTTTACAGAAATACAGTTGGGTTTATTTATTTTATTGATATATACATATAATAAATAAATAAATAAATAAGAAAACAAGTAAATAAATAAATAAAAAATCAAATAAACAAAAAATAAAAAATAATAAATAAACAAATAATAAATAAATAAACAATTAAATAAAAAATAAACAAATATAAATAAACAAATAAATAAATAAAATAATGTAAGAATATAATAAGTGTTTAGCCTCTGGTCATTCCGGCTAAATTGATCTGACCAATCGCTTGACAAAATTTATAGTAAAAGATCCACCAACAGACGATTCAGGAAGTTCAACACAGAAAGGCAAAGTGAATGTGTGGAGTAATGAGCATGTATGGTTTACATGTTGGTGTTTATTTGAAGGGTATGAATGGCAAAAATACCCAACAAGATTGGTATTAACTGGGGGGGGGGTAGTTTTGCTTTTGAAAGATAGCAGCATTACAATACAACATTGTTCGGAGTACAGGTGCTCCAGTTGTAAATTACAAGAACAGGCTAGACAATTGTGCGCTTAAAATAAAAGACTATTGTGATCAGACCCTGAGGGACTACTTAACAACCAAGCCGACCTGATATCCAACTAAAGCCACCAAACAAATTTGTCTAATAATCCTGAAATTTCTTTACTTAACAGACTCGGTGGAAATCATAGATACAGGAGCTTTTATCATGTTATGAGTCGTAAGCTTTCTTTCAGAAACGCGTTGGAAGATACTTGTCCCATCTTTTGGCTACTGGTGACTAGGTATGGCTGCTTTATACTTTGACAATGCAAACGTACGTGTAGACAGGGATCGAGTTGTTTTAAGGAGTGACGCCTTACTTATGTTTTGTTAGTTGTATTTCTTTTTTTAGTGCTGGAAGCCATTTTTCTTGAAGGGTTTTAGATACACTGTTGATGTTACTGCTGCACGGTAAACAATGGATTGTTTCTTTTATTTTTCTTATTGTTATGTTGTTTTCCAGGTATAGTTCTTTTATTTTTCCAGTCAACGATGTGATGTTGTGTCCAGTAGTGTTCCGCTATTTCTTGATTCTTTACGTCATCTTTTTGAACAGCTCTCTTGAGCTAATTTTCTCTTTGACATGAGGACCACTTTGATTCATCAATCTAGGAGTCAGGGCAGTCATTGCAATGTAGTCTGTAAATTATATTGTTTCTCTCTTCAAATGGGACTGGGTCCTTTGGTTTTGACAGAGTTTTACTTAAGGTGGATGCTGTCAAGAAGGGGCACTGAATATTGTGTTACCCAAGAGTTCGTCTGAAATACTCATTGGGGTTCTTGAAGTAGGGCAGACATACGTTTCAAAGGCTTCTTTTGGTCTTCATTATTAGGTAGAGTTGTTCTGTATGAGGCTTTCTGAACGACCTTAGCATAGTAATACGAAATAACACCATTCCGTATTCCAATTCCCCTCTTGTAGTCGCTCAATGTATATTAAGTAGCATTTATAATTTTATGGGGTTTTGTTGTTTTCTTATGTTGAAACGTTTTTTTTATTTTACAGATACAAAGATTACTTAATACATTTACTGGATGGATCACTGTTGCGGATTTTAAACATATTTTTGTCTCAAAGAGGTTCTATCAATTATCTGTTTTATTAATTGGTAGCAGAGAGTGGTTCGGGGCGAGAAGAAGTTAATAGACAGGTTTACAACCCCAGTATGAGACCCAAACAAGCAGAATTATAATGATTGCAGATTTTTTTTTTGTTGGATTATGGTGTACGGCATGGGACAAGGCCAAGTTGGAAAAATCAGACAAACGTTATATGTTGTTTCAAACCCTGAAATACATACAAAAAGATAAGCCTGTGGGCGAGATAATTACTGAAGCACAACTTGGATGAATAAAGCTTTTCCGTGATGATTGTGTTGATCAAATACAAGAGTTCTGGGCACACGCTTTAAAGCGGGATATTTTGCTTGAGAGAAAAAGGCATGGAACACTTTTTTAAGCCTTAAACAAAGACAAAGAACAGAACATTGGTAAGTACATTGATAAAAACGATGAAGCATGTACAAACTTACGTAAAGCTGGATGAGAAGTAGATGATAAAAAATAAGCACTGCAACTGATTGAGAGCTCGAATCTGACAGAGGAACTTAGTCAGCTCCTAATATTTGGCATCAACGGCAAACAATCAGATACTTTTAAGCAAATGAAGGAAGAGGTGCGTAAATATATTGGCAGTGGTAGGAAAGATATCTCTATCGCTGAGAAAACAAAAATCACAGACAAGATGTTTGTGTCTGAGAATGATGACAATAAAGAAGCACTCTACAGTGCATCAATATACAACAGTTTTTATGTTGCAAGAAGCCAACAAGATGGACAACGTCGTCAAAGGGGCAGAGGTGATCCACATCGTTACGGGAGCAGAAAGACACAAAATGTGTGACAGTCCGTAAACAACGATCAACCGAGTGGGAGAAGATGTTAGCTCAACCCTGTAGATGCAAAGTTACAGTCTTAAAAGTGTTATATCTGCGGGTCAATCTTTCATTTTTCAGGACGAAATGACCAAAACTATCCTGCATCTTATGAAAATCCCAAGGGTATATATCACACAGATCGTGACGCACAAGAGGTACATACATGTGAAGAGTGCAATCTTAAGGACGTACTTGCATAATAACTTTGTTGAAAATTTTTCTAAAGAGAATTTAGCCGGGGTAAAATATCTGAAATCCTCTGTTAAATACAGATTTCGTGGCAAGACTCCTACTGAGGCAGTAGAAAGAGTACAATTTCCCTGCTACATTCCTGAAAACGTACTACTGGGTGTGATATCAGTAAACGGTTCAACAAAATACCACCTAAGCCAATAGTAGCACATCCAATGGCAATCAAATTCAATGATATTGTTGCGATAGACCTCATTGTCTATTCTCAATCAAAACTGTATTTCATTCACTTCACTGATTTAAGCAAAAGTATCGAGGAACAAGGACCTAAATGTTGTCGTCGAAGCCTTTGTTTACACAGAGGTAGGTTCATTGATGGATGCACCAAGGAAGTTCCTTATTGACAATGGTGGTGAATTTGACAACAGTGAATATATTGAAGCAGTGGAACAATACAACACAGAAGTCTGCGCAACTGGAGCATTATTACCCTGGAGCAATGGTATTTGTGAATGCAATCATGAGGTGGTATACAAGATGGGTATATAACTACAATGGATTTACTCCAATTCAGCTTGTTACTGGTTCGCTTTCCAATCTTCCAAGCGTTTTAAATGATGCTTTGTCAGCCTTGGAGGATCCAATTGCCTTTAACATCGAAAGGCACCTCTTGGCCAAGCACACGGCATACTATGAAGTTTTGGAAGAAGCATCATCTAAAAAGATCAAAAGAGCTCTTCGAGATCCAATTAGGTCTTGCGAAGAAACGTTCTTCAATAGCGATAATGTCTTCTACAAGGGTGATGATGACAGACCCAGGGGGGGGGGGGGGACCTGGAAAATTTCTAGGGCAACTTT
>RDPX01000045.1:3537194-3554650 GCA_003991215.1 Morbakka virulenta | reverse complement strand
CCGGGGGGGGGGGGGGGACCTGGAAAAATTCTAGGTCAACTTGACACAGTAGTTGATGCTATCCATGGATCATGTCTCATCAGATGTTTATCAAGCCGGGTGATCAGGGTATCAGATTTTAATGGCTTTGTAAAGAATGTTAATCTTGATGCCACAAGCAAGGAAAAGCAACATCAACAAGATTAAGTCAATTCTGCAAATTAAGTCGATTCTATGTGCACTAACAAGATTAAATGCTGCAATTCATTGGATGAGGATGAAGACTCAGCAGAAACTTTAGAAATTGACAAATTTCAGTGAATAATATAGGAATAAGAACCAATAATCGCAATCAAATCGACCATCGAATCAGAGTCAACAGCTAATAAAAACCAGCAAGATAAAGAAAATCATTCACATCGAAAATCTGCACAAAAATGTAAAGCTCCGAGTATATAAGTTACAAAAGAAAGGGTATGACAAGTCCAAGCGAAGAAGTGAATATTTTTATCGTACCGAAAGAACGCCACATTCATCAAAAAGGCATTGAATAAAAGAAGGTGGAACTTGCCAATTGGGGACAAATGGAATTCTTCGACATTTTGGCATACAGATATATGATACATAACATTTATATAATATATATATTTTATATATATATATTATAGACGTTACGCATTTTGATAAAGGCTTGCTTAGCTTACGCTACTGTAGACTTTCAGCTAGTAGCTTTCAGTCACCATCCACTAATATATGCTAAACATGTGAGAAAGTAGTTAGTGACTGTAAACTTCGATGCTACAATTGGAACTTACTGAGTTCCCAATCATTCTTATTGCACCTAGGTGCAGTTCTCTGTTTTCAAACTCCGATAAGACACAATCTTATCAATGTAGCTATGTGACCATTCCTTTTGGTCCAAAAGTTAGCACGGTGCCGTCTGCATATCAGATGTTATTTATGTAATGAGTACCCAGACACAACCAATCAGGGTGGTAGAGAAAAGGTAAGATACACTCAGTGAAAAGAGTGAAGATATTTGAGCTGAAGACGTGATATCTTTTAGTCCTAAACTAGTTTTAGCACCCACGGGATAGGTAACAGACCTATTCCAGTACAGGTTTCGAAGCAACTACAGATCTTTTCTGCCAATGTATGGCAGTTTCACTATCACCGTCAATGTTTCGTGTTGCACTTTCTCAAAAACTTTGCTGGAATAACTCAAACTAAATAAATACAATAAGATGTTTCTTATAGCTAATTATGGTTTATCATCGTAGTATAGGTCGAGAGCCGTCAAGACCTATTTCCTAGAAGGGATATAAAAAATGAGGTTAGTATAGTCAACTTTATTATTCCCTCGTCCCTTTCAAGAGTTAATACTATTAATTAGCGAGAGGAGCCATGGCTTACTGGTTAGTGCAACAGCACCATTACCAAGAATTCCGGTTTCGATTTCCCGACCTGGCGACATTGCAAATTCACAAAAGAAAAACCCATTGGTTGGCGTCAGGAAGGGCATCCGGCCAAGAAATTCCTCACTGCAAAATCCAAGTCCCTGTAAGATGAGTTTAAAACAAACAAACAAAAATCCACAAAATTAGCGACATTTATTCATGGTTCCATATAATATAAATTTTGAGTATATGAGTTGTAATTTTCAATGACTTAGTGTCTTTAAACAGACTCCTGTCTCTTTCTCACGTACATATTAATATTTTTCTATGTGATTGATAATCTGTTCATTGTCTTTCTCAAACAGATGCTGTTGTGCTTCAAACAAATTGACATTAATTTCAAACCATTTGATAATGACTAACTTTATTGAATAAGTAATACACATTTGATTTTTTCCGTTTTTTGTAAAACCTCTTGCTCGACAGCTTGTTGACAATTCCTGCAACTTCAAACTCTTGGAATATCCTGATTTTGCATTAATTTAAAGTTAATTGGAGTTTGAAGCTTTATATAAAAATATGTGAGATTTTAAACTGTCAATTTCTAAACAAAGTCGGATTTTTATTATAGCTTTCTGTATTGAGGGGTTATTTTGGAAATAAACTACTTTTTATTAGACTATTTATGCTGAGTAACATAGAGAAGTTTCCAAACTTCTCTAAATACAAAACTCAGGACATAGCATTGCTCTAGCACCAAACAATCAGTGTGCATGTGGTACTACGCAGACTCTGTATCAGGCCCTTGTGTGTCAAATATTTATCAATATATATATTTATCAATATTTATATTTATATTTATGTAAAGCAGCTCTCAAAAATGTAACTTCTTTTAAGCTTCAGTTAAAGTAAATATAAATATAAATATAAATATAAATATAAATATAAATATAAATATAAATATAAATATAAATATAAATATAAATATAAATATAAATATAAATATAAATATAAATATAAATATAAATATAAATATAAATATAAATATAAATATAAATATAAATATAAATATAAATATAAATATAAATATAAATATAAATATAAATATAAATATAAATATAAATATAAATATAAATATAAATATAAATATAATTATAAATATAAATATAAATATAAATATAAATATAAATATAAATATAAATATAAATATAAATATAAATATAAATATAAATATAAATATAAATATAAATATAAATATAAATATAAATATAAATATAAATATAAATATAAATATAAATATAAATATAAATATAAATATAAATATAAATATAAATATAAATATAAATATAAATATAAATATAAATATAAATATAAATATAAATATAAATATAAATATAAATATAAATATAAATATAAATATAAATATAAATATAAATATAAGTATAAATATAAATATAAATATAAATATAAATATTTTGGTCTGAATGTATTTAGATTGGTACCTAAGTAAGTGAGAATGGTAACCTCTGGAATATAAATGAGAAGATAAAAGATGTCAATATAGTTTAAATATTCAATACTTAACTGAATCCTATTTCTTATGCTATTTCCCAATATTGTTCTGGTTATTGCTCATAGTTTACCACCAAGATAATACTTTTTGTGTATATAAACATGACAATTACATATATTGATTGAGAAAATTGACATTGTGTTTTTGTCTACCGAAAATTGCCTGTTTTCAATTCCAGCTTGTCTAAAATTGCAAACGATTCTAATGTTTTCTTTTATGTTATTGCATTCCTTTTAGAATGTTTTTTTTTATTTGTTATCAAATATTGTGATTTAAACTTGTCTGAGCTTTGAGGCATATTTTGTTGGGTATCCGTTCTGGTGCCAACAAGAGTCTGAATAAAATTACTTGATATTTCTTATTCAAATATTTTTGTTGTTATAACATGGGTCACTTTTCCTTAGACATTTAGAGGCAAAATGTATGAATAAACCCTACATCTCTTTTTATGCACTTATACTTTTGACGCCTTTCTAGACTGCAGTTTTCAGGGCCCATTGACTGGCACCGAGTCGATCGACAAATCAACATTTGTTTATATAAATCTATTCATTTTTGAAAGCACACATAGTTTTTTATTGGAAAACGACAAAAATGAAATTATGACAAAATCTGTCGCTCTTTGATGCAAAATTAAGTTTTTTTCACTTAAATGTAGACCAACAAAATTTTCCAGTTGGACTAAATAGACTAAATCACGCACTAAACGTTTTCACCTTTTAGCAAATTTGTCAGTTTTATTCTTTACTTTTTAGTCATACTTTCGCATAAGCAGTCACTACTGCTTATGCGAAAGTCCCCCAGTTCTCCGTTGGCATATTTTTGAGTTTGTAATTCCATTTAGCAATAGAATTTGGGGGATAATAACAACAATTAGTAAAAATATTGGAAAGTACGAAGAAAAAGTGAGGATAACAGTCAAGCCTCTGCTTTAAAATATCCTCCAAAATTTGTTAAGAGAAAACCTAATAAAATGACAAGTACAACAAATATATGAGATAAAGCATATATCAGGCATGAGAAATGAATAAACCTAACTATCAATCATCGTTTCACTACAGAATTCCTGAAATACTTCAAGTTTTTTTCCATTCTTTAATTGCTATGTGATATTACCCTAAATTTATTTTGTTGTTAATTTGAAAAGTTGCATCGTAGAAATACCTGTTTGTTTTCCTTACTTTCCAAATCAATCTCGAGTTAGTGTGTTGTCTTCATCAGATCAACAATTAAAACGAAATAAATCCATATTAGGCTGATATTAGCTTAAAATGTCCAATATACATATACACACTCTGTCTATGTTTCTATATTAATGACATAACAAGCTCTGTGTGTATGTGTGTATGTGTGTGTGTGTGTGTGTGTGTGTGTGTGCAAGCTCGCGCGCGCGGTCCGAATGGTATCGCAGACCAGGCAAGGTATTTGATTTCTATTATACGTATTTATCATAAGATCATCATCATTAACTATGCATTCCGTCG
Organism: Morbakka virulenta; assembly: GCA_003991215.1. Taxonomy (NCBI): domain Eukaryota; kingdom Metazoa; phylum Cnidaria; class Cubozoa; order Carybdeida; family Carukiidae; genus Morbakka; species Morbakka virulenta. The sequence continues at coordinate 3,550,217 of RDPX01000045.1, read as the reverse complement.
TTTGTCGACATTGCACTAAAATCCAATATTTATTGGATTTTTATTTAGACATTCCTCCGAAGAATTTTGGCGCGTCACCAACCAAATCCAAGCATCATAAGAGAAATGATTCAATTTCAAAAACGAGTGTGAGGCAATTCTTGTCTCGTTTTCATAAAAAATCACGCTGAATTAAAAGAGTAAATGCCAGGTAGAGCTACACTAAAAGCCCTGTTATATGCAACGGCTTTATTAAAGCCCAATAACACTATTTGTGGGCTTTTAACCAAAATGATATGCTATTCAAAACATTTTCACATTAAAAACACTAAAATATATAGTATTAAAATCTGTTATTGATGATAAAAATAGAAAATAACCACACTTAGTGTTGCTACTAATGGGTTAAACCCGAGTCAATTTTTTTCTTATAATGATGCTAAGGTAAGCAGACTAACTGGTTGACTAGGAAAAAGTTTTCAGGCAATGAGAATGGGGACACCTTTCACGACATTTCACACAAATGTCTTCCTTGTGAAAAACAGAAACTAAAAATTACACTTATTATTTTTATTTTGGGTAGTTTGTTAAGATCAATTTTTGATTTCCGTGGGAAGAGGGCCATGTTCTGAAGCTTGTGTATCTAGCAAGAGTAGAAGGGAGAAGGAGTAGAGGTCGACAACGGCTGCGATGAAATGATAAGGTAGAAAGAGAGACAAAGTAGCTGGGGCAGCGAGCAGGAATATGGGAAGAACGCGGGGAGTGGAGAAGAAGGCGCCGAGCGGCTGACCCGATCTAGCGTTGGACAAGGCCGAAAGAAGAAAATTAAATAATTTCATCCCACAGCATAAGAATGTTTTAACTTCTGACGCAATACTGTTAGATAGTACCAGTACTCTATATTCCACGTCGACCTATTGAAAAACTGAACTGTCCGAGATCAATATTATTTGAGTTATTCGATTGCATTTAAACCACAATAAGTTTTCTATTGAGTACGTGATGTGAAACACAAAAAAACGAAAACGTAGAGGTATTTGTGAGTTTCAGTCAAATTTTGAAAAGTTCATGTTTTCACCCTGAATTTGAGCTCTGTCAACTAATAATATGGAAAATTTGTGTTCCTTTACTGATATAATGTTTTAAATAACTGCTTTCTGGAGTAGCAAGTTTGCATCAATTTTATACAAAGCTGAAATGCAAATGTCTGCTGAAGTACGACCATGTAAATTACTTACGTTGTGTTATTCGAATTAATTTCCAAAATGAACTTATTGGATATAAAATACGTTAAACCTGTATCTATTTCTAGATTCTTCACTTACGCCAGGGGTGGAACTTACTCGGCTTGACAACTATATCATGTGCTAGTAGCCATGATAACAAAAATACGAAGGCATACTTAATTTCAAGCACTTCCTTCTGTGATTTAATCTCATTGAAATGAACGAAGCAAGCAATTACGAGTTTAGCTTAATGACCATACTTACTTTTATTTCGATAACTCATTCATTTACAGAGGCATAAAATAAAGGTACCTTTAACTACGACGAAATTTAATGCCAAAAGAGGTTAAGTCTGAAAAGAGGTCATGATGTTATACACGTACAAATATAATCTATTTTGTCTGGCTAGTATATACTTCTCAGGTTATCAGGCTAAAAGATGGAGGATATTAACTAAATATCCTCCATCTTTTAAAGTCTTTAAAACTCTCTTTTAAACTAAATATAACTTCTTTTTTATTATTCTGAGCTGAGCTCAGGCGGTACCCTTCAGAGGGGCTTGATATTTGCAATGTGAAATTTCTTGGTCGGATGCTATTGGCCTGACGTTAACCGATAGATTTACATCTGTTATGTTCCAGAGTTTTTTCGCCCGCTCGGGGAGTCGAACCAGGTACCTCTTGGTTACGGTGCAACAGCACTAGCCATTAAGCCACGGCTTCTCATTATACTTCAATTTCATATCATATATACAAATTGAAGAACCACCAACTAGTTTGCTGGCCCCTTTGTCAACTTTGTTTATTCATGAATTTATTCTATATCAGTTTGGATGAGTCGTGATAGTACTTTTCGGGTGTTTGTCTTACTCTCCATAAGAATGAACTTCTGCGATTCTGCAAGATTCTTTTCGTAAAAATAGTTTCATTCAAAAATGCTTTTCATCTTTTTTGTGTGTCTTTTACGCCTTCACCAAGTCCACTGATGGCATAGCACAATTCTGAGGTTGAATACAGGTCTTTCCTCTCTTTGCTGAAATGTAAGCTCTTTGTAATTCGTTTACTTTTTAATTCCCTTCTTCTGTATGTTGTTTTCCTGGGGCATACGATATCAGATGACTGGATGTTCCTCTTTTCTATCCCTTCAAGCATCAGATCTTGACTTCTAGATGTTGTTGCTCTCCTTACACTTTGTTCAAGACATATATTGTACTCCTGTTCTTCTTTTTGTTGATTTCAGTTTGCATTTCCTTCTTGCTGTTCTCTTTAACTCTTACTGCTCAATCCTTTTTTCAATAAGCTTTACTTGTTTCCATGTTTGTTAAAAATTCTTTTTCCATTATTTTCCCGTCTAATACCGCACTTTTTCTTCAGCTTCCACTGTTTTACCTTCTGCTTGCATTGTCATAATTACTTCATCCTTAACTGAATTGTTCTCTTTTCTTGTTTATTGTTTCCAGGCTCCCTTGACATACCTATTTTCGTACATGAGCATGTAGATGCTACAAGTGGCCTTGTTTGAATAACTGGTCAACGGTACCCAGAATTCCTGCTACTACTCCTTACTGCACCTTACACCAAATATCATTTTTCATGGCATGTTTTCTCATATACGTCTTGCAGAATACTATCCTAGAAACATTGCTATGATATCTCTTCTGCTGTCTTTTAGGCAATTTACTGTATTCACATATAGCATGTTTCAAAGTTTCCTTTTCAGTTCCACACAGTCTACATGGTAACAAATCCACCCTACTGTCTACAAAATTTAATCTAAGTACATGTTCCTGTACTACGCATGTGGTCTTCTATTTCAATTTTCAAAGTCGACTTCCTTTAAGCAGCGCTGCGTTTTTTCTCTTTTGTTGTTGTTGGTATATCTTAAACAGATTTTCCATAAATACCCCCCCCCCCCATTTCTTTATCTTCTCATTGATTACTGTTTTTTTGGAGAAGAGCCTAAAATATCTGTTTCTGTCGCATTAGTGAATTACCCAAGTGAAATTTGGCGTGGATTGTAGGTCATACGTTCAAAGAAGTGTAAGTGGCGCCAAAGTTATTTTATTGACATATCATCATTACTCTTCCATTTGTATTATATTTGGAGTCGAGCATTTCCATTCATTTATTTCAGCAATAAATACATCAGAGTGCGTCACGGATCATACTTCATAGCCATAATGCTGCCGGATGCAAGAATTATCTGGTGACATTTCAAGCTTGCACTCCTTCTAAAGTTTCTTTTCTATTCTTATTATGAAGTATTTCATCCTCTCTCTGTATACAAGCCACTTCTTTATAAAAAATATTCTCACTAACAATTACTACACTTCATTAAAAAAAATTCTCGACTGTATATTAAAGACTGTATATTAGTTTGTACTGATACCTTGTACATAATTTGTCATGTTTTCTCTCGTGAAGACTTTTTTTTGACTGAACATGGTCTTTATTCCCCTGCTTTTTGTTATCAAAACAATTCTTCCTACTTACACCTTGCTCACATTTTACATGACTTAATTTCTTTTTTGTAGGATTCTAATTCAAGATTCTAGTATAAATCTTGTTATTGATTTTCCATAAAAATTCAGGCTTTCATTAACCAGTTTTTGTTTAAAGCTGTTCTCTGAATCTCAGTTCAATTTGTTTTACTGGATTCAATGTTAATATCAAAATCAAATCCAAGGGATCAAAAGCAAACAGATTGTTACATCAGCTGTATATTAAAAGTTTATTTAAAACTCAGTTAATTAATGACATTGCTAGCAGACTTTGATGTATATGTGTTTAATAATGTAAAAAAATGCTATCAAGTACGATAGTGACTTACGATAAAAAATCGTTTCTTTTTTAAAGAGCCAGCTCATAGCTTTCAAAACAATTCTTGAGAAGACAACCCTACCCTCCAAAGGACACCTGACAAACAATAAAGGAACAATGAATGTAAATTGTCGGTCTGAAGGCAAAATGTAGTCCGATCTTTTAATACGAAAAAGTCAAGGAAAAGAAGACTGCTTTTCAACGTCAAGGGGCACAGGATGTACAATGTATTAGAGGGAAAACTAAAGGTAGCTATGACCTGAATGTGAATATTTTCGACAAAGACCGCAATGTAATATTCATGCAAACGGTTATTACTCAGACGATGTTGATAATAGTGATAACGATGATGGTAAGGACCACCTATATTCCATAGCACTTCAAGCATCTCCCTATATTGAATATGAAAATCCACTTGGCTATATTAAAGAATAAAACTCGGACAGAATTTTGTATACAACTGAAAGGACTATAATGCTTTGTAGTGGTGTTTGTAATTCATAAAATTTATTCCTTATAATTAACCTGTGTAGCACACGTTGCATCTCTTCAGTAGAATGAAATGTAGCACTTAAAGAACGTACCATTAAAAATAACACTTCTATTGACCTTAAAGCAGGATTGTCTTTCTTAACCTGAATCGTAATGGCACCCAGAGGTTTTCATGAGCAGAAGTATTTTTCATTAAAACAATAGAACGACACTTTCCACCTTGGATGTTTAATTACGATTATCAAATAAAGGGAGACAGGAATGTTTTGGTTTGATTATTCTCCATTTTATTGTACAATTCTCATGTGCACTTTTCAAACCTGGAGTTATACACGTTAAGGTAAACCGTTGCCTTATTTGGCAGTATTGGATGCAGGAGGAAGATTTATACGGAAACCTTCCAAAGTGTCTGAAGTATTCAGAGCAAGAAAAATGCTCGTCAGCGGATATCTGTTCCGAAACAAGGAAGCAGCCCAAACTGTGGTGTCTTACGACAAGAAACATAGCCAACACAGGCGAGGGAAACTACCAATAACTTTCCCCACCATCCTGTTCACAGAAGCTCAGATTGAAATTCTAGACAAGCTCAAACATGTCATATTGAAAAAAGAAGAGTAAAATAAACTAGTGATGATTGCATCCAACACCTCTGAAGTGCTTAATGGCAGACGTTAGAAACAGAAAACTTGAGATCCGGGAAAACTTTTGTTAAACAAAACTCTATGAATTTCGTAAAGGTAGCTAATGCTATCTCAAATTGAAAAGTAATTGAATCTGCTTCAAAAGTATCAAATGTCTAACATGCACCTGTCATGAAATAAAGAGAATGGTAGAAGAGCGACAGTATTTTCAAAACAGCCACCAGACCAATAATAAGCAAACATAAAGTATTTCATCATCATCATCATCATCATCATCATCATTATCATCATCAATCGAACACACTCGAATTCATAATCAGCATTCTCCACGAATCTCTGTTCTCCATCGATTTCTGGAGATCGGGTATTGAACGACATGTGTCTTTCTGGAGCAGGGTAGCATAGTCCAGTTTAAATCGGCCAACATTTTTATAACAATGGCGCGGTTTCCACAGCACAGTGAGCACTGCAGGTTCTGCACTTCTTAAGCAGTGTCCTCCGAGGCGAATTCGGCGTACTCTAATGGTATCTGTAACTTTGGGTAAGCTTCCGTATGATTCGATTTTCTGCTTTCATGGTAGCAATGATCTCTATACGATATCTAATTTTCGTACTGCTGCCCAGGCCTTTTCTCCCCTTATTTTTAGGACTCTTGCTGAATTTTCTATTCACGACCCTAGATATTGGAAGATCTGTCATAGGCTAGTTTAAGCTCTACCAATACCTCGTTTAGCAGTTTCTGATTTCTTCTTGTAGTTTTGGTGTTATATGTAGTCTGTGTTTTCTTTACCTTCTCTCTCTTCTGTTTAATTGTGATGTCATTCGATGGTATTCTTTGTGTGGTCTTTTGCTTAATAGGGATTGTCGCCGCAGCAGAAGATTTCTTTCGTATGTACGTGTTCTTACATTAAATGTGGAGATCTTGATAATTGTCTTGTAGTTGATGAGATAATATTTTTGGTCTTTTCCAGAAGCTGACGTTTTGACCTCAGCCTGGTCACCCACTGGCGAACGCCCATCTTGGTAACCCGCGCAACGTACGATGCGGTATGAGAGTTCGCTTTGGTTGCTGTTCATGAATTTTTCTGATGCTTGTACGACAGTGGTTGCAAGTCCTACTAACGTATGGGTGGCCATTGGCTCACAGGGAGCTCTTCTGTCCTTTGGCAGCGCTTGTTTTTAGTGCTGCTCACCTGGTAAGCCAAGTGGGGGACCCGGCTTAGTCGCCGACCACTTAACCATGCAGCAGGTCATACTGGGTTACAATGTTACCAGTAGCTCGGAATCCCAGCCCTGACTAGTATTTACAGTAACAAAAAAAGTTTTTCCAAGAAATAGAAGAACCGACCCCAGGCCCTATGTGCATAAGCCCTTGAATTTAGACCATCACAAAAACGAGAGCCAATTCTCCCATCGTCAGAGACTGATGATGGGAGAAGTATCTCTCGAAACATAGCTCAGAAAAAGCTTACGACTTAGGATCTTATTAATATCCCACATCGATGGCTTCCACTGAGTCCATAAAATTGAGAATATTTAAGATAGTCTTTCAATTGTATACTCACCTTTATCACACTCATTTTTTACTGATTTACAGCTTTTTATACAAAGAAAAACGTTAGTACATACGGGTTATATCTTAGTAGCCCATATCATTATGTATATAAAAACACATGGCAAAAGGGGTAGCAAAGTAGGAAGCAACTATGAATGCAATGCCGATCTTCTAACTTATCAAGGAACCAAGTTAATTTCATGATCATTTGCAATTAACACCTGACCACACACACCAACTTACACACACGCATACACTCACACAACATGTTTTCTTTTGTACTTATTAAGCAACTTTTGGAGCTGATATGATATTTGAGCTATCTGCTCAAATATCATATTTCTTTAAAAGAGCACTTGTGCCACTCATTAACGTTTGCAAGGACGTCAGTTACAATTAGGGGTACTTTTGATCGAGAAACTCCTTTAGGTTTTAGAAAAAGAAACGATAACCAACAATGCCCTTGAATAAAGTAAAAGAATAGCTGGCTATTCGCTACAGAAAGTGCGAGTCAAAATAAAAATGTAAAACCAGTTTTACTAAGGTTTTGCATGAAATTTCCTTTCCATCCAAGGTGTTCTTTGTTTAGCGTTTCGCACTCAAGTGACAAAGTTTTATAGCCTGTATCTGAAATTCTTTATTTTTTGAAATATGCTGCTATCTAATGATAAAGATAAACGTTTTAAGAAAAAGTGTAAGTTGTTATGAAACAATATATTAGATATTATTAGTAATTATTAGTAATATATACACTAAATACACTAAAACCTTATATACCGTGTATATTAATATAAACAATATTTCTAAGTTCCTTATTATTATTTGATCTTATCATGATAATCTAGATGTATATCTTTCTGAAAGGGGAAACTGTAATTATAAGGTTATTTTTCATAGAAGGGTACAAAGTTTTACACTCAGAGTTACAAAATTAAAAATGTTTTCCCAGGCAAATATCATAAAATTATTATGATAGAATTATTCCCTGTTATTTTTCAGATGACAAAATTGACCATCAACTACCATCAGATTATATAACCACTATTTTTCCATACCCCTAATCCTTAGGAAAAACGTTGAGAATCTTATGTAATTTTATGGGGAGAGAAAGAAAGAGAGACAGAGAGACAGAGACAGGGACAGAGAGAGGGGGGACAGAGAGAGACAAACAGACAGAGGCAGACAGACACATAGAAAAATATAAATAAAAAAAAGTTTATTTCACTTCAAACCAAGTAAATTTAGGTAAAACTAAGATTCCCAACCCTGTCTTTTATCATACGAATTTTTGCAGAGTTTTTAGATATATTTAAAGTACTAAATGAAAGCAAATCTGGCAAATACTCCATAATTCAGGCAAATCCCAGTTTTGTCCTGTCAAAATCGTTGTTAAAAATTGTTACACTACATAGCTGATTTTTTAACAGGAATAATTTCACTCAAAACAAAGTCTTCTACTACCTATAGAAGACAACACTTTGTTTTGAAAGGACTCGTCTCCTACTGCACCACTTGTCATATATATATATAATAACATTTTCCATCCCATCATGAGCTCTGCAAGATTTTTAATCGAAATTCTGTCTGAGTCGACTACAGTTGCACAAAAAAATATGAAATCAAATGTCGACAATCAAAAGGTAATCAAAAGTTATTAAACAATAAAGAAACATCTCAAAATACCAGCACCTACAACTGGTTTAACAATAGGCAATGTTCGCTGAATGGGAAGTATTTGAGGAGAACATAATTAACAACGCAATTTTAGCATTAAATGACCCAAAAAGCAAAGAAAAAAAATAGACACAGGACAAAGACAGCCTGCCTTTAAAACAGAATTTACTAATCACAAAACATCTTTCAATAACGAAACATTACTTACTTACTTACTTACTTATCCTCTGTGTTCTGCTTCTTTGGTAGTCGAGGACATCCCATAGATGTAATCAGACCTTCGTTGAAATGTTTCCAGTTCTTCTTCTCTCTTGCTTTTTCCCTTTGGCTCTGGAACTGTTTTCTGGTAAAAAGTTGCCCTGGTCCAAAGTTTTTGATGTCTTCACCGATGGTGCTGAGAGGATTTGTAGAGTGGCGTCCTATTCTGGGTTTATATGTTGTTGCTCCTGATATGGCGAATTCAAGGACTTTCTGGGCGGGATTGTTNCAATAACGAAACATTACTTACTTACTTACTTACTTATCCTCTGTGTTCTGCTTCTTTGGTAGTCGAGGACATCCCATAGATGTAATCAGACCTTCGTTGAAATGTTTCCAGTTCTTCTTCTCTCTTGCTTTTTCCCTTTGGCTCTGGAACTGTTTTCTGGTAAAAAGTTGCCCTGGTCCAAAGTTTTTGATGTCTTCACCGATGGTGCTGAGAGGATTTGTAGAGTGGCGTCCTATTCTGGGTTTATATGTTGTTGCTCCTGATATGGCGAATTCAAGGACTTTCTGGGCGGGATTGTTGATGTCCATGCGTAGGACATGACCTAGCATTGACCATCTTTGCTTTGCTACTAGTGTAGATATAAGATCCGAAACACGCAAAACACCAAACATACAAGAAGTAAAAAGAGCTTTCAACTGTAGTTTTTGGCTAAGATCAAGTGTAGAGCTCTGGTCTCTCCTTGGTCGGGTCTTCCGCTATAGGACCCAACCATACAGGACAGGTGGTCTCGAGATGCTTGAGCACTGGTAGTAGAACAACCCAAGAGGAAGACCTCCCTCGCGGAGGGTGATGGAAGACGATACGTATGCCTTGCTTTTTATGTTATCTTGTGTGCTTTTAGCCCCACGTTTTCTTGATCTGTTGCTTCCTTTCAGGTCTTTCATAAATGAGAAACTGCTGAAGACAAAAATGGGCCCAATTGTTTACCAGGAGGTACCATCAATAAAAGACTCTAAACCACGTCTGGAAAGTAAATGAGGAAATACACAAACGACGTTCCCTTTCAAGAAATTCACAAAAAAAAAATGCATCTTATGTTTAAACGAAAAGCTTGAAATTGCCTTATACAGTGAAGAAAACGTATTTTAAGAAAAGAAGTGAATTTATTGCGAAGTGCCAATATATGAACAAACACACTCTTTTGCAGCACAAAACGAAAGACTGACGTCCGTCAATGACGTCAAAGATAACAACCCATTACTGACCTGGTAAAGAACCTGCTTGAAACAAATACATATTTTAGTTTTCAACTCAGGATTACTTGAGATAGCACGAAACACTGAGCATTTAAAAGAGCATTTTATCACTGATTCTCTTCATTTTGTACGATTCTACTCATTTGAGCATTGGTATCGCGCCCCTTATTTTGAGAACTAGAAAAAAAGCAGATCATCCAGTATATATATAACACATATCAATAAAAAAAATTGGGGGATAGGATCAAAAACGTATAAACTGCTCTTGTGAAGTAAAATGAGGGTGCTAAATCCAATCACGGTACCCATTTTCTACCATTAGCTCTAGCTTTTCTTCTACATACCATCTTCATTTTGAAAAATAGTGCTCGGAGAGCTGAAGACATTCAGTAACACAGGGGACAAAATATCTAAAAGTTCATTTATGGGATTTTTTTTTTACAGCAAATAAGTGCATATATCAAATAAGAAATAAAAATCCAGTATTAAGTAAGAATATATAGTTGTGGTGTCTTTAAGGTGATACAAATTTACCTTTTTGAGATTTTCTTGGATGCTCAGAATCACGCCACTTTTAAAATTCGACCAGTCATCTGTCATCATTTTTATGGCTTATCTTTCTCAGTATCTTTCCTCCATGGCCTTAATGTCCTGATGGAATGGCTCACCTTGCTTTTCGCTAACATTGCCAAGGTTTTCTTTAAATCAATCCATATGGCTGTGGAGAAAATGCAGTTTCATTGTCATGTTGATAGCAAGTATTCTAAAATTTTCAAGCATGTTGTTAACGATTACTTTGTAGTTGTCAGCTTTGCAGTTGCCAAAAAGGTTCCTAACGACCTTTAAAAATGATGACCGTGCAGCTAATACTGATTATCTCATGAGCACTAATTTTGAACACAGAGTACGTAATACTATTTCATCATAGATGTAAGAGCTTTATCATGTCACGAGTCGTAAGCTTATCATTAAATGCTAAAGCTCTTACATCTATGGCTTCCTCCGAGTCCATAAAGTTCAGAATTTGCAAGACTATTTCATCCGGTGGTACCAATTATTTTCATATCAATCTTCACTCTGTCTCTCAATCTCAACTTCTGGCGCCCTCCACTTCTTTTTCCAACTATTTGCTGATGGTACACTTGCTTCACAATACTTTCCTCCTCTCTCGTCAGTAGGTATACAGACCAGCGGAGTCTAGCCTCTTTGGCGTTTCTCCCCACTTTGATGGTCGCCTTATTTGATATGCTGCAAAACACTTGATCAAATCATATTTCTCTTTAAAAGTTGTAAAATATTCAGTTGGTATTTACCAATAAACAGTGGTAATGTGCAAAAGAACGCATTTTCAGAATTCTTTTCGAACTATCAATAGTAACCTTAAGTCATTAGGAATGTATTTAGTAATACTTAATTTTTACGTACACTAGGAATAACATTACAGAAAAAAAATTAGTTGATCACCAAAAAATGCCACAAACTCTTCATTTCGTGTTCCGTAAAAAGTTATCATAATACCATGGTGAAGAGATTTCGGTCTTTAAGTCGGGACCCAAAGACCTCAAAATATTTCTTGAATAAACTGAGGTCCCTTATTGAGACACTTAAGTCTCTAGATGAGAAAGTACTGGTTGATTAAAAGGACCTGTAAAGTCATAATAATAATAATAATAATAATAATAATCACCACCATCATCATAATCAAAAGGTCTTTGTGATCGCATGGTTTTTCGTCCAAATATTCATCAATGGGTGAATCAGGATCTCCTTAAATATAGGTATCGAAATGTCATGGCTGCTGGTCGAGTTCCTTATGAAAAACTTTGTGATTCAAAGACTTCTTTTTTATTATATCTGTCACATTGATAGAACAGAAGTAACAGTCGTAAACATACAGGTTTCACAGACAATATGAAGAGCCCTTGATTTATTCTTTGTCACCTATGTTTCTTCAAAACTATGCCTAATACTCTTCTTACAAAGTCTCATATAGGTGTTCTCTTCTCTGCAATTTTAAATTAACAAAAAATGTAATAAAGTAACCAGGATGGTTTTTGCAGCATCTAGTTCGTATCGTTGTTTATGCAAGTGAAAACCAATAAATTATCTTTTTTTACCTGTTCTATGACAAAAATTAAAATGAATCATATACAGCTGGGATCCACCCAATGTAAACAAATAATAAGAGCAGCTCACTTATGTATACATCTATTATACATACACACACATATATATATATATATATATATATATATATACATGTATATGTAGATATATGTAAAATATTTTCGTTTATTTCTCACACATGATTTTTGTGTTAAAAATGCTTATTTCATACAAGTGTAAAGAATATACTTAAAGTAGCTTAGAAACTTTTTACATAGTTATCAAGTCACTTTCTGTATGTTAACCCATGTGCATGTTATTCCCAAAACGTCTTTCAAATTTGACATACTGGCGAAAAATGAGGCAATTTTGCCCATTAGCGGCAAATGACAGATCAGAAAACTAGAGGTAACCAAAAGGATGAATATTTTTGTAATCCACACCCCAAAATTTCCTAAAAGCAGTCTTTTCTTTCCTGACCCCAAAATTTGTGTTAATCCGTGTAATTATATTAAGTATAATTTTTTATATGTTTTTATATTACATACATTATATTTACCATATATATTTCTTTCCTTTGACATTTACTGTAAAACTACTATCTTTTGGTCTTTTGTTATAAAATTCTCTAAATTTTCTTGTTTTTTAATTCGCTTATTTATTTCGTAAGCTATTTGAATACCTATTGTTATTCAAATTTTTTGTATGGAAATCTATTTTGAAGACTTAAAAAATAGCAGCTGTTAAAGTAGAGCTAAGTATAGATGCATCGAGACCTTCAGGTTCATACAGCTTATTTATATATGTATTTCACGATATTTCGATCATCAAGCAATGATGATCGAAATATCATGAAACTATTAGCTGCAATCAAAGTTCTTATTTTTCGTGTTTTACCTTTTATTGCTCTGCTATATGCATTGAGCACTTTTTGATACGAATACAAAAAATTACACACACACACATATATATATATATATATATATATATATATATATATATATATATATATATATATATATATATATATATATATATATATATATATATATATATATATATAGGTG
>RDPX01000045.1:3474949-3537169 GCA_003991215.1 Morbakka virulenta | reverse complement strand
TAGATCTAGTTATAGAGTCTTGGAGTGTTCATGGTTGTTATAGAGTTTGTATATATATATTTCTTGATATATCGTTAAACAAACAATGATTGTCGAGATATCATGAATCTATTGGCTGCGATCAAAATTCTTTTTTTTCGTGTTTTACCTTTTATAGTTCTGCTATATGCACTGTGCACTTTTTGATACGAATACAAAAAATTACACACACACACATATATATATATATATATATATATATATATATATATATATATATATATATATATATATATATATATATATATATATATATATATATATATATATATATACGGTGGACGACAGAAAAAATCAACAAAATTAGTATAGAACTGTCACAGTTTCATGTTTTCAGAATCGTTAGCTAAACAAAATGGTTCATTTTGTTTAGCTGACGACTGTGAAAACATGAAACTGAAAGTTCTAAACTAAGTTTTGTTGACTTTGTTGTCGTTCACCATATAATAGCTCTAATATTCTTATATTATTGAGCACTGTCGATACCTAATAATTACTTCGATACTGGTATATATATTCAAGATAGAACTATCTGTTATCACTAAAAAACAAACCATGCGTATTTTTAGCTTTATTCCCACTATTTTGTATGCTACTTTTCAATTGATTAATTGTGTGATGCAGGAAAATATGATAATGGCGAAGTATCGCAATAATTATGGAGTTTCCAAAAAAAGCAGATCAAAAAGGTGAATTTTGTACCCTATAATGTAAATCTGCTATCCGTATCACTTGTACCTCATTTCCATTTTACGATAGCACAACCATCACATTACCTATTAACTACAAATAAATAATACTAGCCTTTTTCAGTTTGTTAATATAGCGTTCTTTATGCTGCTTGGCCGAATGCGGCACCTTGTATGATGGTGTCACAGATTCCGCCATTCTTTGTTGTTGTATAAAAAAACATTTGTTGACTACCAGTGTGGCGGTATGAACAAAAAATAAATTTTTTTGTAACTAAACCTCAAGACCTTAGGGACGGCATATTGACAAAACAATAAATCTTCCGAAAAGGGGGGCTAAATTAACCTGATATTATTTACCCGCGGTACTAAATTTAGACAGCATAACATTATTGTCTGTATTATGAACACAAAGCGGTTAAGGATGGGCTAGTGGGTTCACAAACTTTTATATACCCAAATCAAGATACAAACGGAGGACAAGCTGACAAAACACCCGATGTTTATCAAAAGTAATATGTTGATCATCAGGACCACGCAACCGACTAATTTAGAGTTTTTCTTCGAAATATTTTAGGAAGTTTTATGAAATTTTGTAGCCACTTTTTGTAGACATCTGTGTTATTTCGCAAAACAAAATTTCTTCAAAGATTAATTTGGTAATCCTTCTTTAATCTTTCTAAACTGAATAAGGTTGTTCTTTTCTCATTTCTTAAGTAAGATCTTCAAAATACGTCAGGTTCGGAATTTTCTGTTGGTTTTTCCACGGTTCACAAGTGTCCTCCCTTCTTTTTCCCCAAAAGAGCTACAGGACAGATATCTCCTTAGACGTTTTTCTTCTTTCTAGATTACCATCTTAGCTAATTAAATATAATGACAACAGATTTGCTTTATTAATGCCTGACCAAATACCAAGATATCCTGCCAAGCAAAAATTGGTTTTATTGATTTCAGATTTATTATTTTTTATTAGAGACGATTTGTTGAGATGTAATACTGAATTGAATTCTTAATTCAGAAATGTCATATTTTCTTTGGGTTTTAATATCAACAAACCAAGGCTGTGGTGGCGTGTCTTAAACACGTTTTCGAAGTATAAGTAGCCAAAGAAACTGTAAAAGCTCCTCACGCGTGGGTACTTAACACCTGGTAACAATTAAGTAATAGAAATTAATACTTTAGAGATTTTTATGCAATCTTGAGGTTTCTTCTCAGCAATACGTGTTGTTGGTGTGTAATATAACACACTATTTATAGCAGAAAAATTCCAATATCCAAAACGCTGTTGCTAAGTATCTATTCATTTTTCGGTCGTCATCTGCATATATTCAAGTAAGAGTTCTCAAGCTAACCTAAAAGGCTCCGCCTACCTCTCCACTTCATAAAAGAATAAAATTTGATTTGTTTACGCGTCACATAGAATCGTTTTCTGCTTCCTTTGGGATTTTGGTTCTGTTCTGAAATATTGTGCTTAAGTGCATCTACAAATCAGTTGGGAATCTAAAAGCACATGAAGTGAGATCGAAGTATTCAGAACTTAAATGGATTCATCCAGACTAGCCTTTTTCATGCAGATTTCGTCTGGTATTTCTGATAAAAACAGCCTTGAATTCTGTTTGCACCATAAATATCAGCCTTGGTAGATAAGATTGCCATGTAACAAACATTACTTTAAAATTTCTTTTTGAAAATAAAAGATTTTTAATTCAATGATACATCCTTTCAAATAGAGCTATTGACAGGAAAACCTTATATTTTTGTTATAAGGGCTTTGAGTCGACTTACATAAAACTTATAAAAAGAAAACTGAACCTCGATCTTTTTGTATACTGTTACTTGACCACCTTTGAACTTTTGAAATGTTGAAGCCAAAGTTCAAAGTTTGATATTACTTCAATGGTCATTCAAGTAAACACTGTAAAGTCCTGTGAAAATACGGATGTAAACCACCAAAATGTAGAATAAATGTGCTCTTTACTTGAATTAGGCAAATGATAAAACAAAAGAATTTGTTCAAAACGTGAAAACAGAAGGCAATTTTGTAAAGGATTGCTGTTTTTTGTGCTATGTCGTCATGAGGACTCAGCATTGCTGACAAGTCAGCATAAAGACTTTTTGAAATATCATATGTACTGGGAAACTTGCAATATTCTTCTCAAAGCAATTTCTTCCAGGTTACATTAACATCTCACTGTCTTAATCAAGCTAGCGTACAAGGCACTTTCGTTAAGCGAGTCAAAAATATATTTTATTTATTCAAAAGTCTTTTGTTTATCTTTACAATAATATTTGGCCTTACACAGAGGCTTTTGTCACCATAGAAGTCTTCTGTTCACTCTGTAATTAAAACGCTTGTTCGTATTATTCATTTCCTTTTAAGTTCTATAGCAGTGACGCTACAATTATCAGCTCTGAACAGAAAATAATATTGGACGTGTTCTTAGTAACCCATATTCCAACCCTTGTGGGACGGGCTGAACTGTATGGAAGGAACTTTATTGTTTTAGGTGTCCTCGTCAGAGGCAACGTAATGCACATAAATAATGCGATGTGATCTACATAACAATTCATAGTATAATCAAGAGCTTAGCACTTGGCTGGACTAACAGCGTTCTCGAAAAAACGACGTTTTCGAAACCTCGGTGCTGGAAAGAAAATAAACATCTGGTACAAAAAAACCGAAAAATACAGCGTTATTGTGCTTTACTTCTTGGATTTTGTAAACGTACAAACGCCAATGTTCCGTCCTTTCTTTGTTCGGCTACTTTGAACAGTGGCTTGTATCGTGTTCCGGTGGCTTTGTTGTTGTCCGCCACGAAGCGAATCTGAAATATAAAAGGCAGTCACGGTATTAAAAGACAAGTGACATTTTAAACTGAAGGATATACTAGAACGTTTACATCGAATTTATATGCTTTAACCATGCAGCCAAAAGTCTATACAACATTAAATAGTGCTTTCAATCAGAAAGAACTTGGTCCAGTAGCAAATGAATACTGGGGAATGCAAAACAGAATGTATTCGTCGCTGTACAATGGTATTTCTCAAACATCTGGTAACATTCCAAGTTATCAAGGATTTTCAGCTCCAATGGGACATGCTAACGGACTACAGTTAAATGGGTATAACGACCATGCTTCTTTAGCATCCTCAGCTGGCAATAACATATCTTCACAACAAAGTCTCAACCCTTTACCACATAGTTATTATCCAGACATAACACAGATGGGTCCTTATGGCGTACCATCAGAAGGTGTATCTCCTCTTTCATGCTCTTACCATCAATACAACTGGAACAGAAACGGACAGCCAGAACCCTGGTGGAATAATAACCCTCCTGGTATGTACTAGTAACTGTCTAGTTGCATTTTGTACTTCATATATTAAGATAGACACTAATTATTTTCCACTAGTAGTACTCAATCAATTACCACCGATAATTACGCTAATGTCCTCGTCAACTGTAGATTATTTCAACGCAGTTCAATTGATAATTAGTTTTTATTCTGGAAAGAAATTTGTATGGTCTCAGACTATGTTATTAACACAGTCTTTCTATGTTACAATTAAATTCATCATTATGTCCCTAAATGAATATATAAATTGTTTTACCATTTGAAATGAATAATATACAACGCAACAGTATGAGGACCTCCAGAGGGTAATTTTCATTTGGTCGTCTTGTTTATGCCATTTTTTGGATGTTCCTAACATTTTCTCTTTAGATTTGTTCTTAGACAGCCATTGAAGTTTCATCACTTGCAACCATTTTGAATTTTTGTTGTATCCATCAAGAAACATATTTTATATTAGTTATGCCATCATAATAGCTTGGTATTCTAGGAATACGAAAGAGCACATTCTTACCTTACCTTGTTTGAAAATGGACACCAATCAAAAAGTAGTAGAAGCATGGTTGTGGAGGCACTAGTATTTCTTTCCTAACTGTCACAACGTGCATTATTTTTCAGCATATTTATACCTAGCACATTATTTTAAAAATGCTGTTATTAATTTGACTTTTTACTTTTATATTTTTAGCAAAACAGTCAGAAAAACGTCGAAAACGAACAGCATACACTAGAAAACAGTTAATTGATCTGGAAAGGGAGTTTCGAAAAAACCATTTCCTAACTAGGGAGCGTCGAATGGAAATGGCAAGTGATCTTGGCCTATCTGAACGACAAATAAAGATCTGGTTTCAGAATCGTAGAATGAAGTGGAAAAAACGAGGTAGTTTGGGTACTCCTGAAAATTCAGATGAAGTCAAGAGCGACGATCCATTTGACAGTGGAAAGGACTCTGAACAGAAATCGCCGGACGATTATACAGAGGAAAAGGATGTATTCTATCCAAACGCAATGTCTCAAAATGGACAACAATTAATGAACTTTGTATCCCAAAATATGACAAATTTATGTAATTCTTCATCACCGTCTTATATGCAACTTCCTGTGCATTTGTAATTAAAGATAGAAAGGACTTTTTTCATGTAGAGGTTCAAGAAAATTGCTAATTTTATGGTACTGGTACCTTCAGATGAGAAAAGCATTTTCCACAGGCATTGATTTAGGGGTTACTTTTTTAGAATCTTAGCTTAAATCAAGTCCAAGGGTATCTCCCTAGAATCCTGAATCTTGATAACAGGGTCCTTAAGTCGTTAGAAAATAACAGGTTTCACAGATGATAGCGAATATTAATACCAGTGTGTTCGATAATAGCCTGCTAAAACATCTTGTTACAGGTAATGAAGAGACCGTATTCGATAACATTAATGTCTGAATCGTAAGTATTCAGGCAACAAAACAGCCTTTTATTGTCTTGACCTGCAATCAATGAGGTTTTTCCTTTACATGAGGCCATTTCAATAATTTTCTGTAGGTTGCAAGTACCGTTCAAACCGCATGGTGTTATTTATTCTGCAAGTTACTTTATTTGGAAACAAGCTTGCATTTATTTATTTTTAATCCTGAATCTCAGTAAAACTGTGCCATTTTGTAATTGGTTAGATTTGATGTGGTAACTATTGTAAATAGAAAAAAATTAATACTGATGTAAAGTAAAGAATCAGTGTACCGATAATAATCATGCTTTTCTGCTATTGATGTTCTTTTTTACTGACTCATGCCCCCTAAATAACTATTTGTACTCGCTTATTAAGTCCAATTACTATTCTGACTTTTTAGTTAGAGAAATATAATGGTCATTATTCACTTGATAGGTAGGTCGAGTGTACAGAACATTGCTTCAGCGCAGGGGTAGAAGGGCATAGACCTACAAAATTTTTTAACCGCGTTAAGAAGAGTAACAGGCTGGATAATATTTTACTTTGATTGGTAATCAAGATAAACTGGCTTACCTTTTGTCGTGATGAGAAATTTTGGCTATGAGAATATTTTTATTTAAAAATTGGACTCACCAAAATGCATTAGCTCTATAGGCTTATGTATTTCTGGAGTAACCTGCAATATTGTAATTACGTTTTGTGATAAATTCTGTTAATAATTGGTTCATAAAAGTCTTTTTGAGACAAACTGGCCGCGGTTTAAAGGACCGTGTACTGTAATGATTTTTTCAATTGTGCTTCTCATATATTTCTAAGAATCAACACCCTTCTATCTATAGTGCCTCGTAATAGGCATTTTGGTTGTTGAATAAAAGGGAAGTAGCAAGTTCAGGCTAGTCAATGGGAAAGTAATAAATTTGATCTGGAGTATCAGTATTCCGTAGACAATGTTGTTTGTCGAATAGGCAAATAAAACAGCACAGTTCCAGGTATTACAAAAATTGATTAAAATTCTGGAAATAATAACATAATATGGTGAATATGCAGCTAATTAATAATGAATTTTGTGGCAATATCTAACCACTTTACGACTATGTTAAGGTTTTCTATCACTAATGCTACAGTTGTGTCATTCCTAAGTTATCCTGTTTTTTCAAGGCTTTTAACAACTTCTCATTCCAAATTGTACTGAAAGAATATGGTGTGCTACAAGAGGTCAAGCTATCTTTAATAAAAGAAAAGGTATTTAAGGAATGCAGGTCTCTGATAAACATACAGACATTTTATGGAGGTCCAGTTTAGTTGACAAGACTATTGTTAAAGCTATACTAAAAGTATAAAAGCCTATGTATGCAAACCTTTTATTGGACGTTTTTACTCCGTCAAAATTTAGCTCCTTTTTCAGGTCAAAAATTCAATATAAGTAGCTGTATACGACTCTATTGTTGACTATAGCATGTAAAGGATGGATAAGCATACATGTTTGTTAAGTTGATGCATAAAAAGAGAAAAGTTTCGCCCGATTGGAACTTGTATTCACAGACCAATACAGTTAACTAGTATCATTTAAAGGTACAAACTATTAATAAAGATCATATCACTTCATAATAAGCGCACTTTTATTTTGAAAGTTCTCGTGTAATACTATTAAAATCGTTGGTTTTTTCCTCACGTTTTCAGCCATAATAAAGAATCGGCATCTCTTTGTGAAAATTTGTTTCCACCGACGAATTTTTCGCGAATTTTTGCTTTTCAAAGGAAGAAATTTTAATACTTGTTGCTTGGGACGGTGCAGGATTTTAATGGGCATTGAAATTATAGTCAATGAAATTTCTTTTAATTTTATTTATGCTAAGGTCTTATCCTTTTAGGACTAACATTTTATGTATATGACCTACGACTTAACTCTGTGTGACCAGATTTGGAAGAACATGTTTTTTTGCACTTTGTTAAGTATTCTTATGTAAAGTGATTTTTTCAACCTTGAAATTAAGAGTTATTTCTTTCAACGCTGAAATCAAAAGAAAGCAATTCAACGTTTTAGTGAGGTTTATACTTTACAGAAGATCTTGAACCATGGTCAATGTGTAATTACCAAGGTGGATCTTCAAAATTGAAAAAGTGGTACAGACAATTTTGCTATCCAAATTTGACCTAGTTTAGACCATAAGTCAATTATTCTTAAATGAAATTAAAGTGGAGTGGTATGACGTTTACATAAGTAAGGATATATTCTGTATCAGAAATTGTTTTGTTGTTCCTGAGTGCTAAATTGTTTATCATTGGGTAAAAGGAAGGCAGTTATAAAAATTTGCATTCTGTTTCAGGGCACCATGGCTGTCGGTCTCCAAAACCATCATGAAATTGTACCTTGAGAAATTATGGGATTTTCTTTTAAAATTAGTATTTGACGATTAAACTTGGTCTTCTCATCGTGATTTTGAACTAGGAATTTTTTATGTAAATTTTTTCATATATGAGTGGTAAAATATGTAAATTAAGGGAATCTTTTTGTATTGCTAAAAATACGTAAATTATTTGTCTTTTTATAGAATATACCTTACTTTGGTATTCACAGTGAGTAATTGTCATGCAGTGGGTATCTATTTTTTATATCACAAGTATGAATATTTTCAGAGAAGCAATATCATCAAAAATTGTAAAGTGTAACATTCTTAGATCTTCTTTGGTAAGTTATTGTAAAGTCTCGTTCTCTTTTATTAAACAGTGCTATAACTTCAGATGGTAAACCCACATTTTTATGACTTAAAGTCCTTTAAGTTAACAAAGATGAGGCTATTTAATGTTGACGGTCAAAATGCACTGATTTTAGGACTAGGTCTATCTGTATCTCAGGTACTTTATATGCCAGTTCAAGTACATTAAGCCACAGTTCATTTAGATATTTCCCAGAATACTTTTGTCGCCTTCGTAAATGGTGACATGTACACTTTTTTCATGCAGTTTACCATTCCAATGCAAAGGATTGGATACTGTATAATTCTTTTTGGTTTCTTAATTTCAAATGTTATTTTGAGGTTTTGTGCTTCTACTGACTCTAAAAAGGCTATGTTCAAACTCAATAGTCTAAACATTTGCCCAGAACAACAAACTGTCAACATTGCTACCAGGCTTGTGGTCAGACTCAAATAAGTGACATTGTCGTGGTAAGCTGAGGAGCTCTCACGTTCCTGCTGCTACAGTAAATGTCTTTAATGAATCTCATATAATCTCTTATATATTTAGCCAAAGTTGACTATCTCATAATTTGTTGGATAATTTTGTTTAAAAGGACCTGTTGGTGTTGTGCATATTACACTGGAAAATGAGCTTTTTCAAAATGTCAATTTTGAAAGTTGTCTGCAAGAGGACAAAATATTTAACATTTACGTTATCCTACGAAAATATTTATTTTTCTTAATACATTTCTATTTACAAGGGGTTTTTAATTGGTTACAGTTTCAGTAATTCTGTGTGGTATAATGTAAACACCGAATGCTTTGCACTCTCTAGAAAAGCAATTACATTCGGCCCCCGCTTTACATATATTCCAGCACGTGCTGGTGTACAAAAGCAAATAAAACATTCCTTATAGCAGATATGTTTTCTGCTTTACGTGTTTAGTTTGAGAAACGACCAGGTAATATCCTTACAACTCTTATAGATGCGCTGATACCTGTAAAGTCATTTGCATGATTCATATTTTGCGTATTTCCGCATTGCCTGAAGACAAAATAACTTCATTTTTAAAAAAATTCATATTTACATATGACTATGAATGGCATTAGCAATCCACCATGAAACATAAACGAGGTCCAATAATTATCCAAAGCTTTCCTTTTCAATGATATCTTCTTCTGCCAATTAAGCTGATGATTCTGATCCTCCTCACATTATATTTTATGCAGAAATAACAAAGATTGAATTTGAAGTTTGAATGAAATTTAATTGCATTGGAATAAGACGTCCCCCTTCTACTGTCCTATTTCATCGCTAGTATTGTGTTCTGAGGAAAATCCCAATTAGATATAATAGCTCATCAATTGTTGTTATTTGCACCCTGTGATAAGACACCATTACTCTTGGATGTTTCATTACATTCGACGAGACAGAAATACATCTTCACAACAAAAGCATAACAGTCTATTGAAAGATGGAGTCTGTGCCTATTACACAATATATTTGGTGATCCTGTTTTTGCCATCTCCTTAGTGATTTACGAATTGTATCTGCACAACTCGGGCCAAAAAAGTTATTTAGAAACGTCTGAGCTTGTATTCATTCTTTGAAGATTTTATTCCTTTGATTTCTTGTATTTGTAAGATGCACCTCCTGGCCTTATTTTTTCAAAGCATTTACAACTTCCTTAATGAGAATTGAAGGAGTTTTTAATACTTAATGCTTTTTTGTCATCTACAGTGTCCGAAATTTATCCTTGATCCGGTGACCAAGTTGATTTTCCTTACTTGGTGTCTTTATTTCGACATAGTTTTATCATAGCACCTACCTCATGTTATACGGGATCTTCTATCCCATTCCCCTGTCATTCTCTATGGTTTTGGTGCTTTCTCTTTGATTCAGAAGAGTCTGCTCTTTTTCACTACTGTGGCTACCAGCAACCAATTTATTGTAACTATATATTTTAACTGTAGCCATTGCAAACAAAAACAACAACAAAAAAAGAATGACAATTCTATTTACGAGTGCAGGATACAAAAAAAAGTGCTAATTAAATTTTGAAGGAGCATTGAGGTCGAAATTGGACATTTTGAAATTCGGAGTACTGATTTGAAAAATGCCGAGATTTTACTCTCTCTATTATACTATTACAAGATTCCAATTAACAGAGTTTTAATTTTATTTTGTTCTCTATGCCAGCTTTTCTTTGGTGTGGTAAAGCATCGAGGAGTATTACTATTTTTATACTTTCTGGGTTGAGTCATAAATGGAAAAGGATACAAAAGTATATTCTTTTAAGAACTTAAAAGCTATGTACCAGCAAACCAAATTCAATTTTGCATATATGTAACATATAGGGGCTGGTGAGGTATTGGCAATAAAAGGCAATATGAAAAATGTTTCACCTTCAGAAAAGTGAAAAATATGTTGGAACCGAATTGGATTCCGATCAGTGCCTATGCCTACGCCCACATGCTCTACCACCTACTCTATTGACGCCTGTCCTTCACCAGATCATTTTTGCAAACATATCTTTCATGTAAGTGCGCCATTCTTTTCCCAAATCAATTGTTGGGCATCACATCCCAATCACGCATATAGGGTTGAGCCTCCCACAGAATGACGACTTCCCTTGCAAGGCCAGAACTACTGGTACCAACAAATATGTAGGACAAGGAAATTGTGAACATAGTATAATATAGATGGAGAGGATTTGGAAATCCTCTTCATCTATAATATATTTTCTCCACAATAATCCACTTTTAATTTTTAAACCAGTTAGAGGAGAGTTATTTATCTGCTTATGTTCTGTTTAAATATTATTGACTTATTATTTATTATTATTATTATTATTATTATTATTATTATTATTATTATTGACAAAAACTAGCACAGTGATAAGTAACCATTCCATGAAAATCCAAAGAAAGGAAAGGAAGGAATTGGGTATTGTATTACAAGAGGTGAAAGAGATCAATTTAAAAAGTTAGAAAAGTACTAGACAATATGAAATACTGCATAGCTGTTCGTCTCATGAAAAGTGGAGTATTTAAATATCAGAATAATATCTCTTAAGTGTTTCTCATTGTTTTATTCAACAAAATCCTAGAGACTGAGACAACGCCACATCAGCTAAGAAGTGTATAATATTTTCATTATTAAAAGAAGGCAAATTTGTAGGGTTATATGCACCAACTGCATATTAAGCATCAAGGCGTGAGAAAAGTGATTGATTGAAAGCAATATCCAAAATTTAAACAACAC
Source organism: Morbakka virulenta (assembly GCA_003991215.1). Taxonomy (NCBI): domain Eukaryota; kingdom Metazoa; phylum Cnidaria; class Cubozoa; order Carybdeida; family Carukiidae; genus Morbakka; species Morbakka virulenta. The sequence continues at coordinate 3,525,712 of RDPX01000045.1, read as the reverse complement.
AGAAACAATCCTTTTCGTATCAAACAGAATTACAGCAGTTTCATTACCCTGGATCAGAATGCCTATTGAAAGGTATTAAAGGAGAAGAAGGGTCACACGGAGCATTTATGAACTTATAAAAGACACAGATTTGAGTATTCAAATTCTAAGGGAAAAATATTTATGATAAAAATACATCTGACATGTATATAACATTTACCTCAGGGACAAGACTGTGGTGAAGTCTGCATCAGCAGGACTTAATTGTTAATAATAGAAGTAGTTTTTATCAGTGCTTAATGCTGAACCTTTTATTATATATTTCTTTATGGAAGACAACAATAAAAAGACAGACTATTCCCGCAATGTGTATTAATGACGATCTTTTGAATAAGAATTAGAAGCTGAAGTGAAATTGGAGAAATGGAGAGATGCCTCAGAGACGGAAAGTCAGGAAAAGAATAAATAAAGTAGTGCCACTTAAGAGCTTTTGTATTACAGTTAAAGATATATGAAAATGGCCTGACGGAATCCAAGATGTTAAAGTACTTTGGCTAAATGGTGTATAGTGATAGAGAAAGTAACAGAGAATAAAAATGATGCACTTTGGGTTGAGCAGATAGAAAACAATAACAGCCTTATTATGCAATAATGAGGGACATGTATTAATGAAAGTCATAGTGTACAAGTCAGAGTCACAATGATAGGTGGTACAGGGCAAGACCCAATAGTTACATGCCTGGAAAAAACCAGTAAACACTACTGCAAGGTGAATAGTACGCCATCAGCATCTTATGTAATTCCTCTTCCAAGACAATGAGGTCGATGAAGAGGTGATCTTTGAGTATCATTTAGCATCGATGCATGGAAACAGGTGAAAAGAAATTGGCTCCTTCTTCCTATTGTCCTGCTAGACTCTTGTACTCCGGAAACGTTCACAATCCACATTGTTTGCACCCATCCACAGCTAAGAAATTCGCTGAGCAGCACCAACCACCGCAAGCATATCAAATAAATCTGCATCCTTGTTTGCTGATCACCCACTTATTTTTAAATGCTTTATTAAAATTAGTAACCAGTGTGCATAAATACATGCTCCAGTGAATCGAACTGTAGAATCATTTAATACAGTAAACTTTTCATTTAAGAAGAAAGCTTTATTATATTAATATGATACTTTTACTTTTTTATTAGTGAAATATAGAAGAGGGTTGGTTTTTGTGAAACAGCTACGAAGGGGTCCACCATAAAAAAAAAAGGAGGAAATGGCCTCAATAGGTAAAAAAAGATTAAGAACAAGTGCTATAAATAGAGCAATTCATATGTTCATATTTCTGGTGTAACTTAGTATGGACTGTGTTATATTCGAATAAATATTACTTAAATATTCATTCAGTTATAAACTACAGCATGGTTGGAATAGCTGCTATGCTGCCGGAATAAAAAAGAAAGAAAAGTCAATACAATACATTGAACTTGGAATACGCAGAGAGAAAGAGAGAGAGAGAGAGAGAGAGAGAGAGAGAGAGAGAGAGAGGGAGAGAGAGAGAAGTATGACACCTGGGTACATCTTAACCTGAAGGTTAAAAATTGTTAACGAGAGTATCCGTTGCTTATCTACATGACAAGACAAGCAAGGGAAATCTGCTTGAAGAAGTCTAGGGAAAAAACATTCGTGAAAACGAATGACAATATTAAAAAAACTTATCAGAATATTACTTCATGAACAAGGGGGAAAAATTTAAATAAATCCATAAAATGCTTAGATGAAAGTGAAAAAATCCTCAAAATTACAAGAGAAGAAGATAGAGGTAAGCTGGGGGGTAAAGAAGCTGAGAATGATTTTTAAAGAAAATCTTATGTCGTACAATTTTGTTACTATGATTTATATTATTGGTTGTGTTTGGTTTTTTTCATTAAAATCTGATGACTAACTGCCTACCCCTACTTCTTTTGTCACATCTTATCATCTTTTGGAATTGCACACCCACTCATACTCAAGTATCTCACAGCACTTTGAAAAGCTTTTGTACTTGTATGACCTCACAGCTTACAAACTTCAATAGGAGTCATTAAAAAATTTAGTGATAAAGGTTGAAGGGGAAACGAAAATTAAAAATTTCTGAACATGAACTTTAACAAGCAAGAAAACTTATTTTTGTTAATGAATTTCAAATGACAGTCAACACTGCACTTTGTGTATGTCATTTTATGGTACAAAGAGAAATAATAGCATAAGACCTAACCTCTCTTATCTTAATCAACTTCTTAACTCCTGATGTCAAAACGCAAGCTTTTTGTCTTGAATACTGCTGCTTAATAAAGGCTAGATTAAATAAATTTGATTATAGCTAAAAGAAAATGATTTAATTAATTAACTTATTAAAGAGGACCGGGTATATCACGGACTTTAAGTTTCTAAAATTGAACACTCTTTTCAGGTCTTATATAAAATTTGCCTACATACAATTTTCATGGCACTAAAATTTCACTTTTTTCAATCAGCTTTTTTTCTTTTTTTAAGATAACAGGCAAAACCGTCCAAGAATATTTTAAAGTTATTTTATATTGCCAAGGAATGATGGTAATTCGCACAAAAGTCATAAGCGACAAGACAGCCTCGGGGTTAAAGAATGTCAAGATTACTTCCGTATTTAACGGGATATATTTAACAAGGTTTGTGTTTCCCCGCTGGACATTGCTCAATAATACATGAATATAAAGCTTTGTATATGATAAGAAGAGAAGAATCAAAAGACCATCTTGCATCTTCCATCACGTTGAGGGCGGTAGAGCGAGCGAGCGAGAGAAAGAGAGAGAGAGAAAGAGAAAGAGATCAAGAGCGATATATATATATATATATATATATATATATATATATATATATATATAAGATAAGATAAAACATGAAAAATAAGAACTGTGATTGCAACTAATAGTTTCAATAGTTGCAATCACAGTTCTTATTTTTCGTGTTTTATCTTATCTTATCTTATATTGCTCTGCTATATGCGTTGAGCACTTTGATACGAATACACAATATTACACAAATATATATATATATATATATATATAGTAATATTAGTAAAGTATACCAATGTTCACTAAGAGTGCTCAATGTTTCCAGAGCGTTTATAAATCCAGTATAGTATACAAAATAACTAGGCAAATTTAGCAGTTACTACTAGTTTCATGTTTTCTTAACAATCTTCAAACTGGCAGTTTGAAGATTGTTAAGAAAACATTGTATATATATATATATATATATGTATAGAGAGAGAGAGAGAGAGAGAGAGAGAGAGAGAGAGAGAGAGAGAGAGAGAGAGAGACGGAGACAGAGAGACAGACACACAGACACAAGGAGAGATTTTAATTAATTTTTACCGTTGTATTTTCAGGTTAAAAAAATTTAAAGGGTCAAATAATTCTCTATTACTTTATACCCCCTATTCCCATCTCCTTTGTTTAGCCTTCAAGACATACCTTGATAAACAGTGGGATTTTTTGTAGGTGTTAGCTATTCTGTTATTGATGTAGCTGCTGCCTGCAAAAATGTATTGTTTTACTAGCTAATTGTCATTTGTAGGAAATGATTCTCTTGAGACCGACTCATGGAGGTGGGAAGCCGCAAAATCTCGTGGGGGTGATAAGAAAACAATCAGACAACAAATAACCCATGTCTTTGGTGATAGCTTTATGTTAATGAGCTACTTGTGAATTGGGACTCTAGTTGCTTTGAACGCCTAAAATTTCCTGAGCAGCGAGATGGTAAGATTTAAGATTATGAAAGCGAGGCTGAATTAGATTAAAATAAACAAATTTGAACAAAGTTATATCCTTATATAATTCATTTGATTTTTAGGTTTACTGCACGTTAGTTCTTACTGACTTTTCACTTTTCCTTTAATTAGCTAAAAAGAAAAAAAAATTTTTTCTCAACGATACCCGCTTTGTTTGGATCTCTCTGCCAGTGGAAGAATATACCGTGGTACCACTTGGTGATTGTTTCCGACACCGTCATCGATCACCCGAGGAAAAAAGTAACAATGCAACAAACCACTCATGAACGGTACCGGCAAAATATATAAACACTAACCATTTTCACTTTAAAATGTTAACACGTTAATAAAACTTACGTCAACTTTTACACCTTTTGGATGCGCAAAGCATATTGAAGTTTATGGAAACAAGTTGGAGTTCTACCGGTTATAACTTTTACGGCTATTTTTAAATGAATAAAATTTATGTTGGGTTGGATACTTGTCACCTTTGCACAGCAGAACAGGGAAAAGTTGGTTATTCTATAGATTCTTCAAAAGAGATTAACACGACTTACTTTCTCCAATTGCAAACAACTATGTTTCTCACTTGCCAGGAAATAACCCACTCCCTTTACCTCTCTTTAAATTACTATTTTCCTTCTACACCCTTCTCCTTTATGGTAGCTCGCCATCAGAATGAAGCTTTTTTAAACAGAACATCCCAGTTTATAACTGATTCTTGTAGTTAACTGTACACAGGAAGCAATAAATAACAGAAAACCCAGGTAAATGTCTTTGTGGGATGCAAAAGTTAAAATTTCTATGCTGTACAAATAGGAGCACATAATTTGGTGTATATTTTAGTACGACAGAAAATATTTGTATTTATACAATTTAAACGAGTCATTTTGCTCTTCTTTTGCTGAAAAGTTAAAGTGAAAAACATGGTTTGCGTGAAAAAAAATTTGCGGTACTTCAAAGCTGGAAGGATCTTTCACGGAAGAAAAATAGGCTATCGAACTTTTGTTTATTTTTTTTTTTTTTGATTCTCAATAAATTAGAAACAAATGTGTCCACAGTTGTTGGTTACGTCACGTTGATAGTGGTGGTGGCTGGTGGTAATTGTGGCACCAAATAATTCAGGTACTAATCACCATGCAACAAAATTTTCTTCCTTCCTTAAAATTAGGCTATGAAAGGGTCCTAAAGGTGTGGTCCATACAAGTTGCCAGTTATGAAGTTAAGAGTACCATTACTACCCATATTATTCTTGTGGTATCAAAGTTAACGAAGTTTCATCTGTTACAGATATTTAAAAATATTGATTGCTACCCAGTATTGTAACTGGATCCAAAGCCATGCGATTACAAGGGCCTCAGAGGAGTTTCGCCATCCATGTGTAGAAAGAAAAAAATCATTGTAGCCACTTACTTTACTAAAAACATGAAGAGTTGTGTAGTTTTATTATCACACTTCAACATTAAGATATATGCTCATACAGTAGCTTTTTTTCTCCATGTAATATATGGTACAATTATTCTTAGCGTGTTAGGCTACTCAGTGTTACGGAAGGCTTTTAAGGTACGTAGAAAGTAATCATGTATTCATAGTGATACAAAGAGATTCAGTTTTTCTAATTCTGTGGATCTAACATTTTAAAAACTGTTTTTGCAGAACACAAACTTCCCGTTTCGCCCCTTTAAAATGACAAAAGGCTTGAGTTCTCTTGCTTTTCCCTCGGCAGTCAGCCCCTACTATTATTCGACATCTCATGACCATTTGTTTTCAAACTGACAGACATTGCTCTGCATATTTCACCTGTGCTTGTGGAGATCATGTTCGTCCAAACTGAGGCTCTATTAAATACAATTTCTGCTAGGCGACACGAATTTCAAACTTAGCCTACAAACACGCAGTATGTAAGAAACAAGTTCAGTGATCACCTCATTAGGACATTTCTGCGTTTGTATTGTAAGGACAGGCCCTGTTGTCTAACAAACATTTCCAACAATTCTTTGGTGGCTTGAAAATTACCTTCATATCGTTCTGGATAGTCTTGCCAACACCTCTTTATGAATAAGAGTCGAAGTGTAGATCAGGAACCAGGAAGGAAATTATATGTGAAATTTTAAAGTTACTAGAAAAACAAGGAGCTCTTGTAGTAGAAGAAACTTCAGGGAAAATTTTCAAGCACTCAACGTGAAAGCTTTAAAGGAACTTTTTGTTCTAGACAGAGTTCTTAATTTCTCACAAAAACACGTGCTAAGCCCACGTCTATGTCAAAAACTCGTTTAAAATTGCTTACCAGGGTTCGAAGTCATATGACTCCAATGAATCTGAAGACAATACAGTATTCTTCATGAACACATAAGGGATTTTCAATCACTTTACCAATACTCTAGCTTTTGCCTTCTTCATTATCAATTTTGATACTCGAAATCTTTTTTTTTCGCGACGATCAAGGATCGATTGAACGATAGGTTCTTCCATTCATCCAATTTCACTCAACCGGTTTCTTCCCTACCATTTCACCGCTTACAACACATGGTACCACGTATGGACAACTGGGTTTGTAAGGATGCACGTTTGTTTCTTCATTAGCAAACAATGACGTTCGACAATAAAATTAACTGCATTCTTTTTAATAGAATTCTTTGCAACATTCTCAATGACGCCAAGCTGAAATCTCAGTCCATTCTTCTCATGTGATTTTGAAGCAACTTCTGCTTCAGTCAAATCAATATAACTAGCAGAATTTCTACCCTTCGTGCCTACTATCGTTGTAATTACTTCAAATAAAGAGAGTTTGGAGTTTAGTCCCGTGATTTTTGTTTTTTTGTGATTTCCTGCTATAGTAAAACTATTCCCTTTTCTCTTCTGATAATTTTGGGAAACCATAAATTCGCACTTGTCTCCAGAAGTGTAATTAAACTAGTCAAGCATCCTAATAACAATTTATTTGCAACATTTCGAAAAAATTTGGAATATGTCTAGAACGCTACCACTAAGGTTTTAAATGTATGTCAAAATTCAATTTCATACCGCTATTCGAGGTCATCATATTAACAAAGATTCTTGGGTTCGGCGAATCGGACAGCAAGTTTTAAATAGAAAAAAAACCTAGAGAAGGAGCTCTTAAGTACAAGAAAATCGCTATTGGTGTTTTAATAACAGAAGAAACTTTTTTAGTCACCATGTACCGCCAGAATGTCATGTTTAATAACAAATCTTTTTGAAAGCAACAACAGATATAAGAGGTGTCAGGCTCATAGCTCTTATTAAATATACAGCTAATGACATAGAGCAAAAAATGGCAAATATTCTAGCTAATTCCTGGATGAGAAAATGGAAAAGTATTCTAACTTATAAGTTAAAATTTACGATTTTTGTTCCAAATTTAAGACTCTAACAGTGAGTACTACTAAAATGGGAAATTCAAAAGGGAAATTGAAATGTGTCGGCCATAGTGAAAATTATGAATGTCACGAAGCTTATAAATTATGTTCTTTGTTGCTATTAAAATTTCACGGAATTAAGAAATGGGTATTTATAAATGCGCAATCAAGTACAGAAGGGTGTTTCTATGTTTTTGGAATTCTCACACCGAGGATCTCAAGTCTCTTCTTTCTTTTTCTTTCTCTTTCTTTCTCTAAGCCTAAGACGCCACTGCTGGTGAGTGACCTCCACAGACTTATCCACACTTGATTTTGTCCCAACTGTATCCACCTACTGCCAACCTTCTGCTTGATGTTGTCTCTGCTTGGTCTTTTTGCTCTCTTTCCCTTCAATGGGGTTCATTCTTTTGTTTTTCTAGTTCATCTGTTAATGCTCGAGCCTACTGTATAAAATATATGCATTTCAAAAAACATTTGCATGGATACTATTACCTTCATTGGGGCTTATTCAAGGAGGGGGACTTATTTAAGTTGCAAACTAATTCAAAAATACGAGTTTGAATCGAGAATTTACGGTAATGCCCTTTAAGTACCGGTATGTTGCTGAGCGGTCATTTGAAAATTGACCGATTCGGCAGCATGAATTTACGTTTCGTGAAAGTGATAGTGTATTTTACATAATCTGAGTAATGCTCATGTTACTTCTATTAAGTTAGATTGTCAAAAATAAGATTTAGGTGAAAGAGACTGAAAAACGAAATAGTAGTACAACAGCATTCCTAAATCCTAAAATAAACAAAAATACAGAGCTCAAATTCTTCAATTTTCACAAAGCTCTAACATTGTTTTCGTCCATCAGCTTATATCTTGTTCATCGCTAACGCCGCTCATGTGGTTTAAAAGTGACAGACATGTGACAATCTGACTACATCATAAAATTCTCCTTTGCAATTACATCATTTTAGATTTTTCGACCGCTTCTGAGAATGACAAGAAAATGCATCAAAAAACCTGTAGACTGATATTTAAAGGAAAATTATCTTTAATTTTACAGACAAAAACATGGTTGAAGAATTTGAAGAATTAGTCTCTTAAAAAGAATGAAATAAGTGCATAAATAAATGCAGAATTAAAGGACGGAATAACTTCTGCTAATTTTACATCCCGGTTATGTAAAACAGGGATTTCTCCAGGATGCTGCTATAAAAAAGGATGAAATATATATATATATTATATATATATTATATATATAAATATATATATATAATATATACAGTTAACCGTCTTTGACCTTGACCTTTGACCCTGGTATCTTCCCTACCTACTGATGACCACCTCATCGTCTGACAAAGTGTCATTTGCTGATGTTCAATGAGGCAATGTTAACGTAGGCAGGGCAGAGTTTCGCAAGTATCTTGGAAAGGTGAAAAAGAGAATTAATTAATTAAATAATAAATAAAAATCTAAATAATTAAAAAAGAAATTGCACTTCATGTTGTTAGGTATATAAAAATCTGCGATCAGGCTTAGGTATCCTTAGAATATATGATTGCCATTTATTTTGGGAAAGTNATATATTATATATATATATTATATATATATATTATATATATATATATTATATATATATATTATATATATATAAATATATATATATATATAATATATACAGTTAACCGTCTTTGACCTTGACCTTTGACCCTGGTATCTTCCCTACCTGCTGATGACCACCTCATCGTCTGACAAAGTGTCATTTGCTGATGTTCAATGAGGCAATGTTAACGTAGGCAGGGCAGAGTTTCGCAAGTATCTTGGAAAGGTGAAAAAGAGAATTAATTAATTAAATAATAAATAAAAATCTAAATAATTAAAAAAGAAATTGCACTTCATGTTGTTAGGTATATAAAAATCTGCGATCAGGCTTAGGTATCCTTAGAATATATGATTGCCATTTATTTTGGGAAAGTAACTTCTTTGGCTGTTTTAGTAAAAAGGATTATTTAGCGACAGCAAATTAGACAAACAAAATGGAAAAACAATTTCAATCCTTACTAAAGTATTGTATTTAAGCAATTAAATGCCCAAGTGCTTTGTTTTTATTCATTTATTACAGTTCAAGTATATAACATTAAAACACTATACACAAATCGTTTATTCAAAAAATTTCAACCTGCCCTTTCGTTTCACCCTGAGTATAAGCGTTAATAAGGTTATGAGTGTTACACCTCGTGGGTAAAAATGCATCTTTTACAGCTATCCAAGAAAAATAAGAAGTAAAGTATAAAGGTATACAACAAAGTATACATGAGTAAAATAACGTAAGAACTGAGAGCAGGGTACACAAATAACTAAACCAAAGTAAACACGTATTTGTAGATACCACCCTCTGATTTTTGTTTTGTTTAGAATCACTACTAATGTACCCATATAAAGATATTAATGTCCAAATTAAAGATACCTACTATCAAGTTAGTAATTCTGCGCACACCCAAAGTTGCTAAGGTAGCCATTACTGGCTTCTGCAACTACCGCTAACCCACCCTAAAGGTGGCTATTTTAACGCGGCTATCCAGACTGTCATAGAATTTTTTATACTAACATACCATAAAGGCGGCATTTTCATTCACCGTAAAGATTAAGCTGTTCATACACAGCAAATTATATTTACTTATAGGTATCTTAAACGCATAGCTATCCCGGACAGAGATTTGTTGTCTTTACACACTTTGAAAATACTCCATAGATTCTCGTTGACTGAGCAATACCTATTCTTTGGTTTACCAGTCTGCTGAGTTATTTGCCAAATAGTCTTTCCTTCCAATGTTGGTGGCTTGCTTACTCTGCATTGCTTCTAATTTTGGACAGTTTGTGATCCTATGACCAAGACCACCACAGTAAGAACAACCTTGCTGATCTATGAGAGAACGAAAAAAAACCCAGTATATATCAAATGCAGTAAATCCCAGAAGCGCCCCAAGTAAGCCCCAAATAGAAAACCTTGTAAGAACTTAAATATAACTGGAGTGGTTTCTATACGTGGAAACAGAACCACCAGTTTTTCTTTTAAGTTTCTAGCATAACCACTTAAAATATAGCAAGTCAAGTAGCATTCATCTACATGTTACCGGATAATTGGAAAGCAACATATGATAAAAAAAGCGCTTTTGATGGACTCTTGAAAAACTCGTTTATACAAGGATTTTTCAGTACTTGTTCGTATAAAAAGGAAAGTTTCATTCAAAAAACCTACCACATATTCCCATGTTCCAATAATCTGAAACAATGTCGATGCGAGGGCTAGATTTTAATGACATTGACACCAGAATATATGACAGAATGGGGAGACTTTCACAAGAAAGACTGACTTAATTCAAAATTGTGAATGAAGCATCAAATTTGGAGAGTGGGTCATCTGGACTATTCAGTGAAATATCAGTCTATGAAATCCCGGTAAAGACGTTTGAGGTGATGTTCCGTCCGCGGTTGTTCATAGACTCGATTGAATTCATCATCAGAAAGGTCATATCAATCTCTGACATCCGTGTTCATTGAATAACGACAGCAACCACAAAACAGGTAAAGACATTTGAGGCGATGTTCCGTCAATAGCTAAAAGAGATTACATTTGCCAACGACACCCATAAACCTTCAAAATGGAATGGCCAATATCCGTCTGTGTAACTTATTGAAAATTATTAACACGGGCAGTACTTTTAATCAATCATTCATTATGAATTAAGTTTAACCTATCTTGGAGGTAACCAAACGAGCTCGGTGGTATTGAAAGTGGAAAATTAATAGACAAGGCGGAGCCTGTGCCACCGTTTGAAGCATGTTTACGATTTGGAAGTCAAAATCCAACAGCTTCAGCATCAAGCTAAAGAAATTCATGTCATATTCCTTATTAATGCCATCTGATTATGAGAGGCATGGAAAAGCACAAGAAACCGCACTGAAGTTGCATACATTTGATAGGGAAAAACCTCAAAGCCCCAGTAACAACTGAAGTAGTCTTTCGACCCGCGAGGCAACAGAATATACACCTGACAGTCGCTAGACGATTTGGAAACCGCTTAGAATAATTCAGAGTTAAAATAGTAAAAAACCACTCTGGAGCATTGCATGTAGACCAATATTTCAGACTTACAGGCAATACACTGAAAATGGCGTAAGATGGTGGGAACATCTTCAATAAATACTAGGATGTTATTCTTTATTAATTGAATTTGGGTAGCACTAGTGGAGACGTAAACAAAAATTATTAGAGAAGAACAATTATATCTGATGGCAATGCAAAAAAGACTCCATCAAAGCAACTTAATTTTGATAGATTGTCAATGTCAAGAAAGGGGAGGGTTAAATGGCTCAAGAATGTGTGTGTGACTGTTCAGTTGGCTGTCTACGGACTTAAAAGGTACGTCAAAAAATGTAAAAAGTCCTCTTGAAAGATAAATTTGATGTGATATAAAAGAGAGCTTGATCTAATATGGAATAGCACCAAAGATGCAGAAAACAAGAGGGAGACAAAAGCATGAACCAGAAGCAATGTCATCGTTTGTGGAGTGGGGTTAAAAGTATTGGTTGAATAATGGCAAAGTCAAACCAAAGGTTGATTCGCTAACCTTTTTCCAAGGATGACATATTGGGACAAGTGTACCTATGGCAAAGCCAAAGAGATTATGGAGGCGAAGCAAGTACAGTTTGGGTTATCCAGCAAATAAAGCAATTAATTATGCAGTCAGTATTTTATCTGAGCTATCTCAGAAGTAACACAGGGAAGTATGTAGAAGGAGAATAGCTAGAAGAAAAATGTTTCAAACTTCACTCAGAAAATTACACCAAAGGTGCCATATGTAAGACATTGTGGGATTTCGTTGTACAAACGGAACATGTCTTAAGAGTCAACCGAGCAGCTCTCGTCAGCAAAGATAAGTAAAAACGCATGTGTACGGTATATTTTGGTGTCTCATGACATAAAAGAGCAGGTTCTTTTATAAGAGAGCTGAGAAAAATGAAATATATTATTTTGGATGGAAAATTGAGCAAATTATGGGACACGCACAAGGGAATACAACTTGTCATTATAGGAATTGTAGATAGTACAAAATCTCCTGCAACAACGATTGGGAGAAACTTATATGGAAAATTATATGAAATTGTAGAGAGCCAGAAAAATGGTATATTCTTATTTGCTCTGCAAGAGCTTTCCGAAAGGTTCTTAAGATTTCAAGACAGATTTCAGGCGAGATTTCAGTTGACAGGAATGCCAACGTGCGACTTCAGTAAAATAGAATATTAAAATACTCGCCAATTTTTTTTAGCTTGCAGGTGCTCTTTTAGGGATTTTATTGTTGAAGTGGTTCAATTTCTTATACAAATACCCTTCCGGAAGCCAATTGCTGTGTAAACAGTAACACAGTTCTATACACTCTGATTATCAATCTCAGAACCTTTCCGTTACAATGACACTACACTAACCGCTAACTAGCTCATTCTCCCTTAGGCATATCATCATAGTCACCAATAAGAGCTTCTGGCCAAATATCAACTGATGCTGTTTGTTATCAAAAATAGAAATAGCCAAATAGAAATAGAAAAAAACAACAGAAATAGAAATAGAAGTAGAAATAGAAATAGAAATAGAAATAGAAATAGAAATAGAAATAAAAATAGAAATAGAAATAGAAATAGAAATAGAAATAGAAATAGAAATAGAAATATAGAAATAGAAATAGAAATAGAAATACAAATAGAAGTAGACGAATAGAAAAAGAAATAGAAATAGCTGAATTAAAATAGAAACAGAACAGCAATAAAAATACAACGTGTAACATTCTTGGTATTAATTTTGCCATTCCCGTCACCGTTCTCTCTCCAACATTGTGCGACGCAAAGTGACTTTGAGAAGTTTCAACATTCCTTCCTGTCCTGTGCCTTCCTTTGTAATTTTCTTCATTCGTACTATTTGACAATACATATTGAAAAGATAAATATCAGCAGAGTACTAAAGCAAATTGTTTTTCTTGTACGGCTTTCGGCCCTACCTCCAATTTGTAGATAGCTTTCTGTCTCCGACTGCAACGCCCTCAGGAAAGGAGGAACTTGCTGTTTTGCTTCTACCAAGAGATGCTTGATGTCTAGCAGGACTGACTCATCTACATGAAAGGAAATATCACAAGGATGAATCATAATTCAAGGTCCTGAATACAAAATGTTTTGACAACACATAACATAAATATCCTATTATTTGTGGTTACTCCTCGTTGGTGACATAAAAAACCCCAGAAAAGCCGGTGGTGTCTAGTATGCTACCACATAAGTTTCGTGCTATTTGTTTCCAATGGTGACCTTGACGAGAAAAGGTGGAGTATATTATCTAAAAAAAATCTTACAATAGTTTCACATTTCGTCAGTAAAAAAATGTTTTGACTCCTAATAGTACAATTCAAAGTTAATTTACGGTGTACTTATTTAATTTTTGTAATGTAAGTTAGGGATTCGCTTTTGGTTTAAAAAAATCGCTAATTTCAAATGACACATATTTATCTTTTGAAAAAACAGAAGCAGCTAAATTTTCGGTGCTTTCATCCTTGGTTAAGCAGTTAACAAAGTTTTTCATATCCAATAAGATTAATCAGCATAATTGCTACTGAAAAAATTAACTGCTTCCTATTTTTCGGCAGATTTTTACCAGTTCATAGTTAATTTAAATAAATTTTTTTTACAAAACAATTAACAGTTTCACAGAAGCTAAAAAAAGGGATCATTTTAAACCTCCAGCAAGAGTGAAGGTATCCAAAAGTTATTATGTACCCTCAGTAAGAACTTTGTGCAGTAATTCTTTTGACGATTAAAAAAAATAATTTCGGGATTAAAATTCAAAAATGAATCAAAATGCCAGCCAAGTGGTCTAAATTAATATACAGTTTAATAATGCTTATTATTGTTTATTATNCTACTGAAAAAATTAACTGCTTCCTATTTTTCGGCAGATTTTTACCAGTTCATAGTTAATTTAAATAAATTTTTTTTACAAAACAATTAACAGTTTCACAGAAGCTAAAAAAAGGGATCATTTTAAACCTCCAGCAAGAGTGAAGGTATCCAAAAGTTATTATGTACCCTCAGTAAGAACTTTGTGCAGTAATTCTTTTGACGATTAAAAAAAATAATTTCGGGATTAAAATTCAAAAATGAATCAAAATGCCAGCCAAGTGGTCTAAATTAATATACAGTTTAATAATGCTTATTATTGTTTATTATAGTTTATCAACATTCTGTCTAAATCTGATCCTCGATTAGAGGATATGAGCTGACTATCTATTTCACATAACTTCCCTAAGTTTTTAGTTATAAATGCATTTAGGTAAGAATTGATGCAAACATGCCGGGTGACTTTCGTGGTTTTCAGGGAGGGAGGGGGGGGGGAGAGAAATACAATCAAGGAAGCTCTTCAGCAGGCGTGTTTAAAACCACAATATCAACCCATGGTCACAAAACTTTACATACGAGTGGGTGTGTGAACGTCGCAAGTCTCCTCGTGTGATTGGCTACTCCTTGCCGAAACATGTTGCTGTCATAAAGAATAGAATTATCTACTTATAACCCAAATACAGAGCCAAAGATTTTTTTTAAAGGTGAGAAAAAAAAACCAGAGCCAAAGATTACATTAAAATGTGCGCAAAGAAAAAAACCTGAACACCTGTTGGCCACACCTTATATCATAAAAAGTAAATGTTTTTGCATAATTGTGAATTTTGCTGTTTTCTACGGCTTGCAGTCAGTTTAGTGTGTGTACATTCATGGAATTCCAACAGATCAGCACAAAAGGACGAAAGTTGTTATACCAGAAAAAGATAGCATTCTTTAAATCAAAGGTTAAGGTCCACGAAGAAAAGAGCAAATTGGTACTATTTACGTCATAATTGCTTCAGAAGTGAAGAAGGCAGAGCTACCGGAAATTTAGTACTTTGATAATAATTGCTTATTCTGTCATTTCAATCGTCTAATTGGTCAAGGAACAATATACGAAGTCAAAAGTGCATTGTTGCGAAGGTAACTCTTGTGTTTGTATGATATTCACACTTCAAAAACGTAACGGCAAAGTGCACAAAATTAAGATTGAAATATGACCAGCGGAAAATGAGGAATGTTGGTTTTCCTTTAGCAATTGATTTTCTATTCATAGTCAGTTTTCATAATGAAACTAAAAATACCCTTGCTAACAAGCTGGAAAGCTGTAAAAACATTAGTAAATCCAACTTTTATCATTCTTTCTCTTTTTGGTAGACATTTTTCTTTCCCTATCCCGCAACAGTTGTTGCAGAACCAGTTACAGGGAAAAGGCACAGCTCTTGTTCTAAATTATTTATTAAAACTGACCCTATCAAATTTTTGTATGTGATTTGTAGGTGTATCTTCTTGAAAAACGTCAGGGTATCATAAAATTAGAAAAAGAATAAAGACAACTACTACTACCACTACTACTACTACTACTACTACTACTACTACTACTACTACTACTGCTACTACTACTACTACTACTACTACTACTACTATTACTACTACTGTGATTACTACTACTATTACTACTGCCACTACTACTACTACTACTACTACTACTACTACTACTACTACTACTACTACTACTACTATTACTACTACTACTACTACTACTACTACTACTACTACTACTACTACTACTACTACTACTACTACTACTATCACTACTACTACTACTACTACTACTTCTACTACTACTACTTCTACCACCCACTGATATTGTCATTATTAATGTCTTTATTTACCACTTACTCAAGTTCAAACAAACAAATGGTTTTATTAAGATATTAATTGATTTTCCTTAAGGCCCTATATACTTCCAATAAAAATATTTTATTTTAAAACCAAAGTTTAGACCTTTTAATTTATTTATTATTAATACATTATACATTATCATGTATGAATTTGATCTTTAAATAAAAACCCCTGTAAGTTACTAAAGTAATTATCTGGAGATAACATTTAAATTCTTACTACCCCATCACCATTCCCAAACATGCTATTGAATGCACCCCTTTGTATTCCTTCCTCCAGCTGCTAAGCTTCGTATCTTCGTACAGTGTTTTTCCACTTCTTCCCGTTCATCAGCTAATCTATTTTCAAATGTAGCCTCCTACTCCTTTCAATATTTTAGTTGTATTCTCTTACGCTGTTTCCTTGTTCAGTTAACAAAGACTTCGCCGAATGAAACACATGGTTTAATAGATCTTATCTTATATTTTTGCATTCCATTTATTTAGACCATCGATTATATTAACCATACAATATATCTCACATAGATATATTAATCCTATCCATAACTTACGATAACCAACATCATGGTCTCGCCTTGCTCTTTTTTTCCTTCAAAGTGTACACTTCTTTTCTCTTATGGTGTTAAAAATGAATTAATATCCTCAGAACAGAAATTTGGAAATGCAATTTACAGTAAAGAATGTTTGTCTTGAAAAGTAAAACAAAATTATGCGATCAGTTGCGATCAGTTCTGTTCATTAGTAAATATATTCAATTTTGAAAAAATTTACAAAAGAAAACAATATAACGTCTTCTTTTACCTCACAAAATTTTTGCACCTTAATCAGTAAAAAAATGGTGCCATCGATTTCTGGAATACGACACGATACAAAATGATTCAGAGGGTTTTAGGGTTTTTTCTAATGGTTAACAACCGTACAAGGTACATGGCACCAACTATTGGAACTATGAAGAACTGACAGGAAGAAAGAATAAGAAAACACCCTTACAAAAAAAACAACAACAAAAAAGTTCAGCAAAGAGGAAAGAGTTAAGTTTAAGAATAAAAAACATTTAAGTTGTATGATGTAGGAAAGTACTTAATTCCCAAAGTATTCCACAATCTTGCAGTCCGAGGGAAAAAACTACGATCATAATAAGATTTATTACAATGTGGGGCACCAAGGCATAAGGATTAACTAATTGAGAGAAAAGTGCCACACGATAGTACGATACAAAGGAGCAACCGTTTTAGAACCAGACCTAAAACTAGATTGAATATTAGAACCCCAAGAAAGATATGGAGAAAAAAACTAACCAGGCATTCTCATTGACAAACATTCCTTAAGAGGAGAAGCAATCCCAACAACGTTAACATTAGAATAATAATCCATGAATAGTGGAGGGAGGTTAGGCTTCAGGTTTCCATTGAATGACATCATTTGCATCTCAGCGACATTAAAAGAAACCAGCCACTTCCTTTCCTATTCTCTTACAATCTAAAGTCGTACGTTCCACTTGTTCCTAAGTAGGAAAGAGTGAAACGTACGACCAGAGTACAGGGTAGTGGCATCAGCATAGATCTTAAAAAACTGAAGCAAATTACCAGAAAGATCATTGATGCAAAGAGGGAGAGAGTCGTACCAGAAAAAGGGTATTGAGAAACGCCAGTGTTAATAGAATACTCATCAGATGTAATTCCATCAAATGTGACACATTTTACGATCTAAGAGAAAGGACTAAACAATTTCAAAGTCTTTGCCAAAAAACCCTAACCAGAAAGCTTATGATGTAAGCTAGCGTGCCATACCTTACCAAGTGCCTTGGAAATGTCAAGGGCTATAGATCGTCATTCATCAGACTTATTCAAAAACCTATAGAAACGTACCTTGATAACATTCAAAAGGTCGACTGTGGGATGAGACCCTCAACCACAAAGATTCCAAAGTTATGCAAGAATTCTACAAGTGCATTGTTGATAAGTCGTTCAAAGACCTTACAAATGACAGAAAGGAGACGTAGAGGTCAATATTTGGGAGGATAAAATGGATCACCTACATTCTTGAAGACAGAAACAACATTAGAAACTCTCCAGAGATGCGGAAAAAAAGACCGATAAGCAATGGTTAAAAAATGTTTGAACAGCAAGGAAGATACCTCCGAAGTACACTCTTTCAAAACATCAATCAGAATCAAATCTGAACCAAGCGCTTTAGACTGATCAGGGCCATGAATAGCCTTCGCAACCAACCTTGTATTTATGATGACAGAGTTATTTGAGGAGAAATTGGTGGGGAAAAATCTGGCAAAAAGATCAGCCTCTTCTCTAGAGGTCAGAGAAAATCGAACATCATTTAAAAAGGTAGGAAAAATCGACTAGCAAGAATTCAAAGCACTACTCTAAATCTTCAAGAAATTTCCACTTCCTAGTCTGAGTAGAAATCGACTCGCAAACTCGTTCTGCATAGCGAGATTTAACATCAGAAATCACCTATTTACAAGCATTGCTTGCCCGTCCCAAAGAAACCCGAGATTCAGCAGTTCCATCATGGTGAAGCTAAACACAGAAATGATTGCGAGGAGAGGAATAGCAGAAGAGCAATGAGTATGAGGTTTGACTTTGTAACTACGACCAGATACAAATGTTCTAATACCAACATGTACCCATTCTGTGAACTCAGTTGCAGCAACAGAAGCTTATTTGCTAAAGACTGAATGCCATGGACTATCACCAAGAAATCGAACAAATCCATCCTGGTCAGCCTGGCCAAATTTAGCTTTTATGATGATATGAACTGTCAACAAGATTTGAAACAGATATCTTAACCTACACAGCGATGAAAACATGACCAGAAGGTCCAAAAGGAGGTAATATTGAAGCTGCACAATGTTTAGGAACAGAAGCCAAAACGTGATCTAAAAGAGAAGGTTCTAAAAAAGAATATGGTATATACAAAACATAAGATATCAGGATTCTTACAAAATGTCAATAATGTCTTTGTTGCTCAAAATGAATTTTCACACATTGTCGTTCCATCGCAAATTACCTGTTACCATTTTTCGCAAGGTTGGTCAGTAGAAGGGTTAGTGTAATCCGTTAATCTTCGAAAGCAAATCCACGTTTGTTACGACCACCTCAGACACCGTGGGGTCACACAATTGATAATTTTTACTCTTGTCTGTTGAAGGATAATATTTCCCAGGAGTTCTTTTGCAAACTTTGAAAAATTGCTACCCGATACATTGATCTTCAGCTCAACATCAGCAGCACCAGTGAATGTTTCATCGTCTTTTATTTCAAGGCACAGATACTGAAAATTTATCATGCTTAAAACTGGCGAAATTTTAATGGGTAGTAATGGTTATTAGGTATTTGAAGGTGTTTCTATTGATGTATCGATGTTTGATGATCATTATTTTCCCTCAGAGGTGTTGATAACGGGATGATAGCATCTGACGGTTTCATCAAGTGAGCGTAGTTTTTATTAAATATTTTCGGTATCTTAAAAGATATCAGTTGCGCAGGCTATTCAAGCTGTAATGTGAACACGATGATACCCTTTGTTGCTTCTCTCTTCTCTTGCTGTTTCAGTTGATCGATGCAATATTCGAATTTCCAAAAAATTATCTTTTTTATCACAATGAAATTCAAATATTGACTTGGGATCATCCACGTAGATGTTGCAGCACCATGGTAATTGTCTGGTGTTTATTTTGCGAAGTCAGTGAAGTTAATCAGTTCTGATAGAGTACTTGGGTACCCAATGGTCAAAGTAACTTATATAGGGCCGCTCAAATTCTATATACCCAGCTTTACAGTGTTACTAACAGCAAAGTAGTCTGTCTGATTTTTTTGGACGAGTTCTTCGATAGTCTCTTGCTTTCATGTTCACTAAATTTTTTATCTTCAAATTGAAGTCATTACTTTCTTATTGATTTTTCAGTAAATACTGTAGTTTTAAGAGGGTAAACACTTTCAAAGTGATAGCTTACACTAAAATAGGAATTGTGCTCTTCTCCGTTATACTCTGCCAGTGTATTGTCGTTAATTTTGAGGTCTTCTGGTTATTACTGTACCAAATGTACCACTGGAAGAAGAAATCACTGTCAGATTTTCCAGCTGAAGTAGATGATCTCTGAATTTTATATCATCACTTCAAGCTCTCCGTTACAATTGCGTTGTACGATTTTGATGCAATTTTGGGTGTTTATATAGGTCACCAAGGCTACTACAAAAACAATGCACATACACCCATTATGGACGTGAAATGTATTGATTTTCAACATTAACATATTTGGGGTGGCAACTGATCTTCATAATCTCTATCTACATATTTATGTTCATGCTGAAGCATGTTGTAAAGCTTCTTCAAAACATCCCTATACACCTGTCTTCACTTAGTCTATCCATCTCTGTACTGACCAACTTTGTCTTCTTTACCACAAACAGCCCAATTCAACGTCCTTCCTTGTGCTATTGTTGTCTCCCCCTTTCAAGCACATGCCCAAACTACCTTAACCCGATTTTACTTTTACTACAACTACTCCGATAGCCCTTACTTCCTTATTCTTAGGATGCAGTTTTAATGAGATTATCATTACCCACAACAGCATCAAGGTTTCTCACAGACCAGAACGTGAAGGCTAACATTATAATTGATAGTTAGTCATGAAGCTATAGTTGTACAATGGAATAACCAGACAGCTTAATCTCCTTCATCCCTCCCTTGGACAAAAGGCTAACCTTTCCTTTTCTCTCTGTTCATACTCTGTTCGTATAAATGTATTGTTATCAGCTTGCTTTGTAAAACATATTCTTTTTGATATTCTTGAAATAAACATATTCTACACTAAAAACAAGAAGGGAAAATTCATGAGCCATAATCAATCAACAGCCTCTTCACATCCGGTCAGACATATTTCCCACGAATTACCAGATATTATATTGGTTATTGCCCAAGGTACGAAATTTTGGACAAATAAAAAACAGATCCTTTTGCCACGTAGAAATATTATTCAAGGTGAAACAAACTGTTAAGGAGCAAAAGATTGTAACAGCCATCCAATTAAAATGCCACTTTCGCATGGTGCAGTAATTGCTTTGAATATTGTGGGCTTTACGTAACATATGCCGGTACTACCCTTGAATGACTTCAATGTGACACATAATGTTAGTCTCTTATGTACTTATAACGTGGGTGTATAAGTACATACCTTTTTCCGTCACGCCTTTAAAAGTATCTGTCTATTTTTAGTGAACGTGAAATGTAATTAAGGCACAAAAAAATCATCAACGAAAACAATATCCTCAACACCAGTTCTCAATTTCTTGTTCTCAGTTAATAAAGCTGCATAAACTAAGGATACAAATACGGTTTCTAAGTCCTTTAAAGTTAGCAATTGTGACGTACTTTTATTCATAATAAATCAAACAGGATATACCAGGATATGGTGATATAAAATTTTATACAAAAGTAAATGGATACACATATGTATGTAAATAAAATTGTATACGTTATGTTTGTGGCTAAAGCATGGTAGGCAGAAAAGGTAATGCAATTCAGAAATAATGGCAGGATATTGCGTCTTGAAAACAGCCAACAGTCGTCACAGTTGCAAATTAGACTTGTGTGATAGTGTGGTATATGATGCTCGTTTACAACAGGTGGATCACCCTATGATCCAAATTGTAATCCATTCTTCCGTTAGCAGTCACAATTACTACTAATGACCCACTAAATCTCCAACTGACATAAGCTTTTAAAAGTAAACAATGTCAAATACTTATTTAACGTACAAAAAACCTGCATATTACAGGAAACACCAAGCTCAGCAATATCAGTTAAATAATAGATTTTCTCTTATGTATTGATTTGATGCCAACATGCTCAAGCAAGTATGGCCAATATTGCTTTTCAAATCTTGTATGGGTATACCTAACTCTCATTGGCTAAAATTACAAATGCTCATCTGTTAGATCCATGACCAATATCAACAATTGTAAGGAAGTCTGAAGTTATATGTACATGAGAAATACGGTTATATTTGAATGTCAGCATACGTATCTGCATGAACCAATAGGAAAGAGCAGGTGAACTTTGCTAGAAAAACAAACAATTGGGTATGCAGTAAACAAGCAACTATTTCTAAGGCAGCTTTGACATTTTCTGTCTTATATTAACATATAAGTGGTGCCAAAGATCATCTATGAGAAACTATACAGTATCCCAAGGCAATTTCGGAAGTAAAACCCCCAATGTATGACGGCCCTGGTATATTACCTAGAATCAGCAAGTATAAAGATATTGAATGATTGAAGTGTTAGTAATCATTCAATCTATTAAATCAGCAAATGAATACCTTTATTCGGATAAATTTTCATGATATTTTTTTGTGGCAGAGTGTGATTGCCATAGGCACTGGTTCGAATCCAGTTTGATGCATAAATATTTTTCACATTATACATAAACAAGTTGTGGTTTTGAATGTTGTGGAATGCTTATATGCTTATATTCTATTGTTTATATGCTTAATGATCCAAAGGCCATGCATTCAGCCTATTCTAAAATAAAGACAAAACGTTAATGTGAAATGACAAATAGTAGCCTTGATAAGTTGGAGTAAGGTAACCATCGGTAGTTTGTCTGACTGTTTAGCCAACAGCCTTCAAAGCATAAGGTACAACAAAAGTAAAAGGGCAAATAATAACCAAAGATAAATCAAAAGTACCACAAGATATCGCATTTGAAAAATCAAAGTTTTTCGTTGAAACCAAATACGAGGCTCCCACAAGTACGTTTTTACTTCGTTTCTTTATGCAGTTAAAAAGGTTAAATCAGATGGAATTGTAAGTATTAAACCAGTAAACAAATTCTTGGATAATGCGACAATTTGTTAAAAACCATTATTTAAGACGCTCATTTTCGCAGATCAAGTAACAGACCATACAGTAAGTTGACTCAAGAGGAGCCGTGGCTTAATGGTTAGTGCAACTGCACCGTAACCAAGAATTCCTGGTTCGATTCCCCGAGCGGGTGACTTTGGAAATTCACAAAAGAAAATGCCATTGATTGGCATCAGGAAGGGCATCCGGCCAAGAAAATTCCTCACTGCCAAATCCAAGTTCCTGTGAAAGGCACCGTCTGAGCCCCAGTTACTGCAGGAAAATGACGTTAAAATAACACCCCCCCCAAAAAAAAAACCCACAAAAGAACCCAGTAAGTTGACTCAGCAACGACCAGCGGCACAAGATAAAAATGGTCAAGCGGGTAAAGAGGATGACTAGAGGTAAGCTCCATATATCAGAAAAAAAATCAACGGGAAGTAAACTCTTCTTCAGACCCGTCTTTCACTGAATGATGGGTGAATGGTATTTTAATGGCGAAGAACTTGGACTCTTTAATCAAGGGTTGCAAAATCCGATGATTGAGTTACAAAGAAACATAACTTACTAGCAGCAGAAGGAAAACTGCCACAGTTGATATAAAGAACATAAGCAAATAGAAATAAAGTATTTTGAGAATACTGAAGTTCTTTATGCATATATTAAGGCTAAGTAAGGACCAAAAGTAGCTGGATTCTAAATTGTTTACTGACGCGAAAATTTTTCGTTGCATCCAAATACGAGGCTCCCACAGGTACCGCTGTCGTGTTTCAAGTTTCGATCTGGAGATCGAAACTTGAAACACGACAGCCACAAAATAGCTCTTGTTATCGGCACCCTCCTAGAAAGCATAAAAGAACTTAAAGCTATTTAGTAAATTATCTTGTAATAATAACTAATTCCTACTTCGTACTTCTTTCAAACCATTCTGTACAGGTATATATATTCGTATGAACTGATAAGGACAAAATACAATCATATATCTAGCAACTTGTTATGATTTAGCCAAGTTCTAAATTCGTCGTCAACTGTTCTGATATCACCTCTGATGCCTATCGTACGGCAATTCAGAACGTGTTGAGGTGTTTGCACGTCACCGCATGTGCAGTTCGGACTATCAGCTAAGCCAATCTTATGCATGTAGCTTGCATGCCATCCATAGCCAGATCTAATTCGGTTAAGAAGGAGCCAGGGACGTCTCTTTAGATCGTGGCCCGTAGGTTTGTTCGAGGGTATTGGCATGTAAGTGCGAAGCATGTAGTCGGAGTTGTTCCAGCGGTTCTTCCAAGTAGACATCATCCATGTGCCAGGAGACAAGTTTTCGTTGTTTTGGTTTGACAGAGTGTTCATTCGTGTGGATAGAGGCATTCTGCTTTCGAGGCGGAAGTTGACAAGGGGTGAAGTTGCAGGATGGTGGAACAGGTGCGAGTCTTCCATTGCACGTTTACGCATATTCAGAATGTTTCTGTCTCGCCGTATGTCCGGGGGCTCGATGCCACAGAGGATTGGAAGGAGAGCGGTTGGAGTGGATTTTATTGAACCACTAACAGTTCTCATGCATTCGTTCAGACATACGTCTAGCTTCTTACAGTGGGGGCTCTGACTCCACACTGGGGAGCAGTACTCTGCCACTGAATAGCATAGTGCTAGTGCTGAGGTGCGAAGCGTGGTGAAATCAGCGCCCCAGTTATTACTAGCAAATCTTTTTAGCAGGCTACACCGTTTATCGGATACCTACTGGCACCCTAAAATCGACGTCCCTACCAAACTTATAGAGACTAGCAGATATTGCACCACCCCATATCCGACGGGAGACCACAGAAAAAAACCCTGCAAATGAGAAGGACACCTAAGACCGGAGACATTTACTCCATGGGTTCCGGAATGTGGGGCGACGAGTGATGTCTATAAAATTTTTTGTAACAACAGAAGGGCTAAAGTTGTCTCTAGCGGCACCGTTCAGGCTCAAGAAGTAGTGTGATTGATCAGTGGCCACATAATGAAGATTTACCCAACATCAAATGAAGTCTGCCCAAAGGTACATCACTCTCCAGAAAAGACTGAGGTACTCTAAACGGGGCAAGAGTAAAAGTTGGTTGGTCTAAAGACAACTGTTACAAGTGGGAATACGCCACCAATCCTGAATGGCTTTGTGGTATACTAAACCAGTCAATTGAACACACCTTAAAAGAGTACCATTTGGGCCTCCATTGCCTCGACCATGACCTTAGGCATACAAACACAGATGCCAAAGAATGGATACGGCATTGGCGTGATAGAATATGATAAATACTTCTACATACTTCTCATTAATCATTATTGAATTATTACATGCTCACTTTTCGTTACTTACTATTCACTACTTACTTTTTATTGATCACTTACCACTCACTATTTACCAATTACTTACTACTTACTAATTATAACTTTTTATTTACCAATTACCACGTACTGACTAATAACTACTTCCATATTAGCAGTAAAAATAACACAAGCAACAAAGTCGATGAACCAAGGGTTCCCTCGCTCATTAAAAGGCCGATGATACAAAATTGATAAATATAACAAACTGTGATGAAATATTTACTCGCTAAATCCAAAGGACGTACAAAGCAATATATATACATAGATAGATATAGATATATTTCAAGAATCGAGGAGCATAAAAGCTCAAGTAGTAAAGCATTATGTTTTCTTTTGCTAACGTTGCTTAAAGGAAGATATTGTCTCTGCAAAAACCTTGTATTTTAGTCTTTGAAAGGTGGACGCATATCGGGCTAAACCAACATTGTTGATAAAACGTCAAGTCCCCATTGTTAAATAATGAAAGCTATTTCATTGGTATACGTCGTTAAAACTCATCGAATGGTGCTTATATACGTGTTTTTTGGCACCTGTCCACAGTTGAATTTCAAGAATATCCACGCCTTATAATATACTTGGTCTCTCTGTCATTTCATATCTCAATCGGAAACAACAGGTAACCATTGGTAACGTTTAAATTAACTTAACAGGAAAGGAACCCTCTACTTACCACAATTTTTGTTTATAAAGGTCGTTGCAATCCCCGTCTTCCCACATCGTCCGGTTCTTCCTATTCGGTGCACTGAAAAGGACAAAGATGATGACGTTAAAGAAAATAGATCACAAACAGGAAGTAGAAATATTGAAGAGGAAATGTATGACGACGTTAAAAAAATAGATCACTAACAAAAAGTAGTAATACCGCAAAGGAAATACATGACGACATTAACCAAAATAGATCACTAACAGAAAGTAGTAATATTGAAAAGAAAANCAATATATATACATAGATAGATATAGATATATTTCAAGAATCGAGGAGCATAAAAGCTCAAGTAGTAAAGCATTATGTTTTCTTTTGCTAACGTTGCTTAAAGGAAGATATTGTCTCTGCAAAAACCTTGTATTTTAGTCTTTGAAAGGTGGACGCATATCGGGCTAAACCAACATTGTTGATAAAACGTCAAGTCCCCATTGTTAAATAATGAAAGCTATTTCATTGGTATACGTCGTTAAAACTCATCGAATGGTGCTTATATACGTGTTTTTTGGCACCTGTCCACAGTTGAATTTCAAGAATATCCACGCCTTATAATATACTTGGTCTCTCTGTCATTTCATATCTCAATCGGAAACAACAGGTAACCATTGGTAACGTTTAAATTAACTTAACAGGAAAGGAACGCTCTACTTACCACAATTTTTGTTTATAAAGGTCGTTGCAATCCCCGTCTTCCCACATCGTCCGGTTCTTCCTATTCGGTGCACTGAAAAGGACAAAGATGATGACGTTAAAGAAAATAGATCACAAACAGGAAGTAGAAATATTGAAGAGGAAATGTATGACGACGTTAAAAAAATAGATCACTAACAAAAAGTAGTAATACCGCAAAGGAAATATATGATGACGTTAAAAAAATAGATCATTAACAAAAAGTAGTAAAAGGAATGAACAAAAACCATTACAAAAAACTCATTTAAATAGTTCCAGGATCATAATTAGATTATAAAAACAATTAAAAAATAAAAATTTGAAAAACCTCAAAAATTAAAAAATGTCAAAAGCTAAAAAAATATTTCAAAATTTAAGATGATGGTTTTCGTTTTGCGTCCCAAAATAAATGCTTTAAGAACAACGGAGGTGACAATGCCTTATCTCTTGAATACGTCTACCACGTTGAAAATAGGCCATTGACTCGAGTGACAGAAAACTGTTGAAAAATCAAATACTTTTGCCTTTACCTTATTTTTGTGCAACTTCATTTATAATCCTGAAGTAAAATTAGTGTTTAAAATAAAATTGAAATCGCTAAAACCGCTAAAATCGCTAAAACCCTGACCAAACTTCAAAACTGCTTGCCCTTCTTATGTATCGCTTTGTGATCACACGATGTTTGTTGTGAGGTACAGTTATTTCATCTGGGTTTTTTTCCCACTAAATCGAGGCTAAATCGTCTTTATTCTCACACTAAAAACCTATCCAAGACATTGAAAAAGAGAAAAAAAGTGAGCTCGTAGTAGCAAACGAGACTCTAAACCCACAATTAATATTCTTCAGAATATGAGAGGAGGGGGTATGTTTAATCAGCTGTATGATGTTATTACAATTAATAAATTTAATATATATAATGTTACTGTGAAAAAAGCCAATTGTCACGAATTCATCCAAGACACAATTGCATTCAGAAAAGAAAATTCCCTGTTTAGTCTATTCTACAATTTGTAGATGGTGAAGGCTGTTATCTTGAGACAGCTAGACATCGTTACAGCACTGTATATATTGAAGCATTTTTAAAAGATCTTAACAATCATCATCAATCATCATTTCACTTAAAGAAAGAAAACGCTATAAAAATAAGGGGGAAATGCAGCTAAAATCAATAATGTAGCACAAAATAGAAAACATTCATGCGAAGAAGCTCTACTGGTTGAATCAAAATGCTCATTTTAATGTTGAATTTGACGTGCCTAAAGACATTTTCAGTGAAGCAAATCCTGATGATGATATTTTTTATTGAATAAACCAGCAACTTCACTCACAATGCAAATTTATGAAAAGGCAAATTCTGTTTGCAAAGTGACACTGATTTTTTGTTTTCAACGTCATTTTTTCCAAGTAACTGGGCTCAGACGACGCTCTTCAAAGGAATTTGCTTTGGGCAGTGAGGATTTTCTTGGCCAGATGCCCTTCCTGACGCCAACCTATGGCTTTTTCATCTGTTACTATCTTACGTCTTTTCGCCCGCTCAGGTAACCGAACCAGGAACCTCTTCTTTACGGTGCAACTGTACTGACATTAAGGCACGTTCCTCTCTAGCGAAGCGACACTGGTAAACATATGCAACTGCCGAGCGATCATTTTCAGCAGCAAGAAAAATAAGTACCTGAATGCTCCCAAGCATGGATAATTTATTGTCTTGTCAATTGTACCCTCACAAATAATAAAAGATGACTTAAATTTAATTAAATTTCTTAAATTGCTAGCAAGTTTATTTCGAAGTGTCACAGCAGAAACTATCTATTGGACATTTCAAATAAAAAGTTTGCGGAACATTTGTTTGCGGTGGCATCTTACTGAAATATTTTGCATTCAAAATTTCCGTTCAGAACTAGATTTTGCTTATTTCGAGTCATATTAACCCTCATAGATCCCAAAATGAGCCAAAGCTTTAACGAGCTTTGACCAAATAGAGAGAATTTTACAGTACCCTTCCAAAAACTATGTAATGAAGAGGTCGAATCACTGGCTGACACACGAGGGTCAGTTTGTGATTCTTATTTTACACCCTATGCCCTTGTACTTCAAAAAAGGTCTATCAATCAATACAATCAAAATAGATATATTGTACGAAAAATAAAACACCAACACAATGGGTATAAATGTCGCAATGTGATTGGCTCTCCCCATGCATAAAAGATGATAAACAAGTAAAGACAGGGGCGTCGTGACAAAAGTCGTGTCGAAAATGTTTGGGAGGCATTGCATTTTTATCAATTACTTTCAACACCAAAAGTTGGACCATAATGATGTCGGACATATGCCTGGTTATTCAGACTTGTTAAACGTTTTAACTTTCGTCTTCAAGAGGAACAACTATTTACTTCGGGCGTAGTGGGTTTTTTTATCTAAATAATATGACTGACAGTACACCCATCCCAAACAGTTAAACGAAGAGAGTATAGCAAACTCATATGTATTAATTCAACCATTGTGTGAATGATGGCTATTCCCGATGTTTGTATTCCATACCCAAGCGAGAAAAAGGTCTAAATTAATCCGTTTCAGTTTATTTTGCTAGCTTTTTTCTGACAAAGAATTCCTCTGCACTACACTGGCTATAAGATATATCAAAATAAGCTTTAGGTACCAAGAGAGTCTTGAGGGTAACTGGGAAGGATGGCAGCAGCACATAAATCAGGTGGGTTTTCTACTAGACATCTAGGCATGATATATCTCATCTCAAGAGCGTATTCCATAACCAGAGAGGAAGCACTTAATGCAGGCATGGGGCTGCTAAACGCACCTGTACGTCTCAAGTAAAATTGAAATTTTTATCTTTTCACCTCCATCGAACAGTATTAACCTGCACAGGTTCAACAATGAAGTTTGAATTTTACTTGATATTTCTCTTTCAAGCTGACTACCTTATTTCAAAAACACCAGCGGTGAAAAGACGAATTATATATTAATTCCTGTAATTTAATTAAAATATACCAGAGAAAATGTTTTAATAAAACTGATGAGTTTTAGTGGACTTTATCCAGAGCACAAAGAGTGATCTCGGTACCAGTAAATGAATCGCCTACATTTCTTTGATTCTTTAAATGTCTCAATAAACGCTTTTTAAAATACAGAATATCGTCTGACTTCAACTCTACAGTGTTCAGGAGCATGGTCATCTACTGCTTAACCAGTGACTGCACAACAATGGAGCAATTCTAAGAAATTTAGTAACATATTTAACCTTCACTATCAAAAGCGTTCTATAGTATCAACGTGAGATAGAGATGGAAAAATAACCAATTAAATATTAATTTATGGTTAAAACAAGGCAGCAATTCCTTTGTTAGACCTCTAAACTTTGTTTTCTTTCTTTCTTTTTTTCTTATTTTCTGTTTTCTAAACAATTTTTATTGAACTGTGCGCTAAATACGTATCTCGGCTAGCACTCATCAATCTACTGTAATGAGAAACACTCACTATTAAGCTTGTCTCTGTCAAGTGCAGTGGCCCACTATTTAGTAAAGCTGAACAGTAACCAGGGGCTTCCAGTATAAAGGTAAAAAATTACTTCTCAGTCATTATTTGCCATGAAATAGTGACAAAGGCAGTTATCATTACCAACAAATAATAATTTCACTAATAAAAAATAAATTTCACCCAGAAAAACTTTCGTCAGAAAAACCTTGAAACAAATCAGCAGTTACAATTTCAGCATAACGATAAGGTTCCTGGGTTTTTAAGATAGTGACTTAATGGTTTTGTAAAAATATGTAATAGCCTGCATTGGAGATAACATTTTTTGATGTATAAAAGTTCTCTTTATTTCTGTTCTTAACAAAATGAGGATGCTAAACATCCCTTTTCTTTCCAGTTCATAATTTTAAGTGACATGATGAAAAAGTAGCCATTATCTCACAGTATGTAATAACTGACAAGGAAAGAGTCTGAGCAACTTAAAATTTCCAGTAAAACCAGAAGGTATTTTCCGAGCCGGAAATCTTACCAAAAAGCCGTTGGGTGCCTCAGGAAGGCCCTTTTTCGAAGACATTGATCAGTGCTTTAACAAAATCTTCTTACATGGGTACTGTCTGAGCCAACGGCATCGCCCAAATAACAAAGGAAAAAATCATACTCTCCTCATTGTTCACTTCTCTTTTTCTAGTTCACTTTTGGAATTTTTTGTAAACAACAACATATAAGTGTTTTCTGTATCAGTATTTGAAATGAGGAAACCATAACAGAAAAACGAACAGATGAATGAGTAGAAAAATACGTATGTAATACATACATACATACATACATACATACATACATACATACATACATACATACATACATACAAACATATAAAATAAATAACCGGACGTTTAATCTGGATTACCACATCATTTAAAAACACGAGTACTAAACAGGCATATATATATATATATATATATATACACTGTATACATACGCATCTATAATATGTTATAATATGTGGATATATATAATTATTTTGACTCTCCCTAATGACAACACTTTTATGGCAGTATGCGAACAAAGAAAAGAAAGTGTAGTCAAATGTTCAATAATAATCACACAGAAAAGTATGGACATAACTGTATCATCCGGTAGCTTTTACTATTTTTAGCAGGAAGGTACATAACAACAGTTTAGCATGGTAGATACTTTCTCAAGTAAAAAGACTCATCAAGATTAAATACTATCCATTCACAAGNACACATACATACATACAAACAAATAAAAAAGAAACCGACGTTAATCTAGATACCACATAATTAAAAACACGTAACTAAACAGACATATATATATATATATATATATATATATATATATATATATATATATATATATATACACTGTATACATACGCATCTATAATATGTTATAATATGTGTATATATATAATTATTTTGACTCTCCCTAATGACAACACTTTTATGGCAGTATGCGAACAAAGAAAAGAAAGTGTAGTCAAATGTTCAATAATAATCACACAGAAAAGTATGGACATAACTGTATCATCCGGTAGCTTTTACTATTTTTAGCAGGAAGGTACATAACAACAGTTTAGCATGGTAGATACTTTCTCAAGTAAAAAGACTCATCAAGATTAAATACTATCCATTCACAAGTTAACTAGTTTACGTGAGATAAAGTCTGGGGCAGGAACCCAGTGCTTGAAATTAAACAAAAAGAACACTCAGGAAATAAAAAATCCAACAAAAATGGTATACAATAAAACACAAAATAGCAAAGCTTTTTGTGTTGCTAAAAACAAACAACAAAGAAAGATCAAATGTCTTACCGTAGTTTTCGATATCTTCAGGCATGTCATAATTAATAACATGTTGAATGTTGGGGAAATCTAAACCTTTGGATGCCACATCAGTTGCCACCAGGACATCTTTTTTACCTTCTCGAAATGACTGGATTGCTCTAACCCTTTCTTCCTGATCTGAAATAAAAACGAACTGGCTAGGCTAAGGGTCTGGGTTTTCGCCTGATAAGGCGTTACTATTAGAACTGTAGTAAAATTATGTAACGTCAATTAAAACTTACCATTTTCTTTAGTAAAACTGAAAAGACCAGTCACAATTTTAGCAAAGGTTGCTTAATAAAACGCAAAAAATTAGCGTTTCCTATAAATTATGCACTGTTGTTCAAGTTGGCGCTAATAAATAGCTAACAATGGCTAATTAAAACTATTTTTTTCACCTACATAGAGAAATATTTAAAAAATCTAAAACTATTTACAAAAAAAATTCCACAATATATATATATACTTTACTATAGCGGTGGTTTCATTTGCTTTTTTTACAATTTTTTTATTTTTAAAAAAGAAAAATAAATTGAGGTTTTCGAATTGTTTCGTTTCGAAAGGTTAAATTCGATACCCTTTTATCCTGGCGTTTGGTATCAGTAAAATGTTTACAATTCTTAAATTATATTTCGCGACCTTTTCTACAAAGATGTCTTTCATAAAGCTTGCATTCTGATTTGTTTTTGCTTGAAGAATTTTTGTCATCAGCAATTGTGAGTTTCTTTAATAAATAGATATTGGAAAGTGGTAAATATAAGTTGCTTAAATCCGATTGTGAGTGTGGAGCGTTACCTTAGTTCTGTCTACTTGCCCATTTCCAGAACTGTGTAGTCGCTCTTTGTGATATCTCTTTGCTTTTACATAAGGCATGGAACTCTCAGACTAACTAAGGGTTGGTCAATTGCTTGTTCCGAATGTGTGCAACCACCAACACTTATAAAAGCTGGAATTTCAGTGAATATGAATTTGTACAGCAATTGGGAACAACTTCATTAATAACAGATATAGAAAAGTGGTAAATATCAAGTTGCTTAAATCCGATTGTGGGTGTGGAGCGTTACCTTAGTTCTGTCTACTTGCCCATTTCCAGAACTGTATAGGGGCATACTAGCTCTATGTGATATCTCTTTGCTTTTACATAAGGCATGAAACTCTCTGGAAACTGAGGGTTGGTGGATTGCTTGTTCTGAATGTGTGTGAGGACCAATAGTTATAAAAGCTGGAGGGTGAGTGAATATGAATTTGTACAACAATTAGGAACAACTTGTCGATATCTCTTCCTGTTGACACTTCAATAGCTTCAATGTGTCAATGGCAAATGATTTCAGTTTATTCTCAACGAACGAAGACTTTTTAAAAATCTCTAGATTTAAATAAAACGCTAGACCAATGGGTTAATGAAAAGGAAAAAACTAATGCCCTTTCAATTAAACTTGAAATTATGCTTGCAATTAGTTAACTTGAAGTTAAATGTGGTACTTCTTTACCACAGATGATAAAATCGTTAATAAACTGTTNTACTGTAGCGGTGGTTTCATTTGCTTTTTTTACAATTTCTTATTTTTAAAAAAGAAAAATAAATTGAGGTTTTCGAATTGTTTCGTTTCGAAAGGTTAAATTCGATACCCTTTTATCCTGGCGTTTGGTATCAGTAAAATGTTTACAATTCTTAAATTATATTTCGCGACCTTTTCTACAAAGATGTCTTTCATAATGCTTGCATTCTGATTTGTTTTTGCTTGAAGAATTTTTGTCATCAGCAATTGTGAGTTTCTTTAATAAATAGATATTGGAACGTGGTAAATATAAGTTGCTTAAATCCGATTGTGAGTGTGGAGCGTTACCTTAGTTCTGTCTACTTGCCCATTTCCAGAACTGTGTAGGCAAAGTCGCCCTTTGTGATATCTCTTTGCTTTTACATAAGGCATGGAACTCTCAGACTAACTAAGGGTTGGTCAATTGCTTGTTCCGAATGTGTGCAACCACCAACAGTTATAAAAGCTGGATTTTCAGTGAATATGAATTTGTACAGCAATTGGGAACAACTTCATTAATAACAGATATAGAAAAGTGGTAAATATCAAGTTGCTTAAATCTGATTGTGAGTGTGGAGCGTTACCTTAGTTCTGTCTACTTGCCCATTTCCAGAACTGTATAGGGGCATACTAGCTCTATGTGATATCTCTTTGCTTTTACATAAGGCATGAAACTCTCTGGAAACTGAGGGTTGGTGGATTGCTTGTTCTGAATGTGTGTGAGGACCAATAGTTATAAAAGCTGGAGGGTGAGTGAATATGAATTTGTACAACAATTAGGAACAACTTGTCGATATCTCTTCCTGTTGACACTTCAATAGCTTCAATGTGTCAATGGCAAATGATTTCAGTTTATTCTCAACGAACGAAGACTTTTTAAAAATCTCTAGATTTAAATAAAACGCTAGACCAATGGGTTAATGAAAAGGAAAAAACTAATGCCCTTTCAATTAAACTTGAAATTATGCTTGCAATTAGTTAACTTGAAGTTAAATGTGGTACTTCTTTAACACAGATGATAAAATCGTTAATAAACTGTTAAATACAAATGTCAAGGCTGAGTAGTTTTCTTAATTTATCCACTGCACCATCATCTATCGACCTTAATTTTTCACTTTTTGAAAACTATTGGGAGAGAGAGGACTGCACCACAGTCCTTTAGGGCTTTGCTACAGAGTTATAAAGGTTTAGTTCCCAATATCAGCTTATTACGTGCCAATTAATGTGCTTTGGACTGAAAAATGACGTCAGAATAACCACTACTACTCACGATGTGGCAGACAGAAATTTGACCAGTTGGTCTAAGGCTTGGACAGAAAGAGAAGGTTTATTAAGCCAAGAAGTGAAATTATAAAACTGAGCAAATCATGCGGATGGTTTTATTGAAAAAAATCCCAACAGATGACAAAACTGATAAGGTGTGTGTATTAATTACTCACAGAGTATGCATGGAAAGTTTCACTAAAATAGTCTAAACATCTCACACGAAATGTAAAAGAATGGGGGAAAGCCAACAAAGAAAATTGGTGGCTTGTCCTGGACCCTCCCCCTATCTTTACTGATAAAATAAAGCTGATTTATATTTTTATATTCTTGTTCGTGCTCGAAACGAGTGCAAGCGGAAAAGCTATTGACAAAAATAAACAGTGTTTTCTATCTATTTATTTTTTGTCTTTATTTATTTATTTACTTATTTGCAATTTCAATTTAGTCAAGTTTCTTTGTTAACCTTGTTTTAAAGGATTTTAAAAAATGTGTTTTTTATAAGAACATGATACGACCCTTACGTCTAAAAATATCAATTTCTCCTTTTCTTTGAAGAAATGGTATTATAATCAGGAAAATGCAATCAATACCTTTATCTCCGTGAATAGCAACCGCATCGACTCCTTTTAGTAACAAATACTCGTGTATATCATCAACGTCTTTTTTCTTTTCAGCAAAAATTAGAACCTAAATATAAATGATAAAATTCTGTAATCATATCTATTGTGCAAAACGTAATACCATGGTATCAACTTGAAAACTTAGTACCTAAATTATAACCAAAGAAAGTAATATCTTGGTCAAACAACAAAAATTAAGAATATAATGTATTTATAGCTACTTTCAACTACATTCGCTAATTCAGTAAGTAGGTGTTCCCTTATATTTTTACATATACATACTGAAGTCCTACCTTTCCACAACGTATTAATAATAACCCTATGACAAGTCCATAAAAAACATAAATTCATAAATGTTTGGTTAATTTCTTTCTATACACTGTATTTAACAGTCTTACATTAACAAAACTAAATGTTTTTTGCTTTATATATTTATTCCACATAATTTCAACAGCAAGATCTATTTGAACTAACCTTAATGCAAAAGTTTAAACAACATATCCTTTTCTCTATCCTGAAAATAACATATCTTTCATTTCAGCACACAGCATGTCACCGTTTACAACACAAGCATAATTCATATTTGAAGCTTTTTTCAATATTTTCAGCGACCTTATCAGTAACAGTTTCATTGTTCTACTACTAATTACTTTTCCTATCTTCAAGGTAAGGTAGCCACATCTTTTCATTCTCAACTCCACCATAATTTCCTCAGAGAAAAATCTTCTCTGCATGCACTAAGGTCTCTACTTCCTTTGCAGTACCTGCATTAATATGCAAATCATTCATGCAAAGTTGATTGATTTTCTTCTTGAATTGAACTAACTCAATGACAAAATGACAAAAAAAATGCTGATAGGCTGTCACCTTGAAGAACCCCTCTTTTTCCCATCAAGTCTTTCAGCTTTTCATTCTTTGAAAGTAGTTCTGTCTCCTACTCTCTCATCCTTTCTCCCAATAAATTGAAAATATTTTCTGCTATTCACCACAAAAAGTAAAAAGGCTCATGTCAAAAGTCCTTAATGTACCATAAGTTAATGCACCTCATGCTTTAACCCACCATCTGCCTTTGGCAATTCTGCAACAATACCTTTTCTCAATATGCAGTTAACCTTTGTACCTTTTACTACGTCTGCAACCCTTTATCCTTCAGCTAACCATTAAAGGGTAAAAAACTTGTTTTACCCTTTCCCACTGATTGCACAACACATCAGAAAAAACTCTGCTTAATGACTTCGGTATAAGTAGAAGGCATGTAACTTGCTTCCAATAGTTGGATGAACGTCCCTTTTTTAAGTCCTTAACCAGACAAATTGAGGCACTAGTTGTAACCTACTCAGGTAAATATCCTTTTCCACATTTTCCTTCCGAATGAGCAGCAATTCCTGAGCACTATTCTGTAAAATTTCTTATAAAAAATGGCGAAACCCTACCAAAGGAATCTTCTGTGTATCCTTCATATTCGTTGCTTCATCAAAATGTATGTTTTGTTCATTAGAGAGTCCCAGTTTCATTGCAACTATCTATCGCAACAATATCAGGACGTCTAGCAGCTTCAATCACATGGTCAGTCTGGATGTCAAAATCTCACAATATCTTATATCTCTCATTTCCTTGGACTGGTTCTGGTTGATGTTCGTACCACTTTATCTTTACTTTGATCCCATTTTTACGACACACTTTCCCTTACAGTCGCTTTCCAACCCAATTATGTCGACGTTTGTACTCTTTTTGAGCCAACTTTCTGCATTTACTAGTAATAGGGTTCACCGTCTCATCTACCTGACCAAACTTTCTGCATTTACTTTCTTCTTCTGTTTTGTCAACCTTTGCTTTGATGATATTAGTGCATATTGCTTGTTTCTGTGCAGCCATTACCATTGATTCCGTTCTTCTTTGGATTCCTGCTTTTCTAAGCCAGTTCCATCTACCCTTGCCTGCTTCATTTTCTGTCTTTAAAACTGCCCATGGGTCTTTTCGTCATAAGGTCTTTTCGTTCCAAGCCTGATGTCTTTTATTCTTTTGCCGTTATTTATACTCAACTTAGTTTTCTTCTCTATATTCATTTGCAAATCTAGCAGCTTTCAGTAACCTTGCGTCACTGTTGCAAACATATCTTTTAATTTCAATAACTGCGAGAATTACAATATCTTCCACATTAAGCAATTCTCTTCCACCTTCTTTTCTTTCTCTTCACATAAGTTTTGGTGTAGTCCCCCGAAATGTCAATAGCTTTCCTGTTTTCCCATATAACTGATGTATCTTTTCCTTTGTCCAACCTGAAAATGCTGCAGAATATCTCAGCAAAGGAAATGCCCAGGTGTTTATCCTATTACTAACATTTTGACCATTTAATTTCGTTTCTAGCAGTTTGCTGACTCCTCGCTTGTACTCACTTCCAACCTTTTTCCACATTACCTTTTGCTTAATCTGGTTTGCCTGCAGTATGCCGAGATATTTATATTCTTCATTCTCTTTCAAAGATCTCATCTTTCTACTATATTTCAACTTTATTCCCTCTGATTTGACAACCTTTCCTCTTTCCAATACTAAAATGGGCACTTTTCAATACCAAATCCCATTTTGCTATCGTTGCTGAAGATACTCACTGCCTGGATTAAAGAAACAAGTGTTTTCTCTGTTTTGCTATACAGTTTTCCATCACCCATAAATAACAAATGGTTGATCTTTTTTTTAGAATTAGGAAATTCTTATCCTGGAATTGTTTCTTTAATGCATGGCTTAGTTGGATGGGTAACATTACAAACAACAGAGGCGACAACGAATC
Source organism: Morbakka virulenta (assembly GCA_003991215.1). Classification (NCBI taxonomy): domain Eukaryota; kingdom Metazoa; phylum Cnidaria; class Cubozoa; order Carybdeida; family Carukiidae; genus Morbakka; species Morbakka virulenta. Next base: position 3,487,618 of record RDPX01000045.1, on the reverse strand, counting down.
TCCTTGGAATATGTCTTTCTTAACCTTCACTTCACCAAGAACGTCGTTTGCATAAGTTAGTTCAACTTTCCAAGCTTTCATGCTTTCGTTCACAATTTTTTTTATTTTTCAATTTACTCCTAGAGTTTCTAGACACTAAAATCTACGAGTGGGGAACTAAATCGTACTCCTTTCGATAATTGATCCATGCCGTTGCTAGACTCTTACTTCTCTTGGCCTCCTATAGTAACATTTTATCAACGTATAGCAAATCTTCGGTTCCTCGGGATCCCTTTCTGTTGCCCTTTTGCTCTTCTGGTAGGAAAGATCTTTGTTCAAGAAAAGTGTATGCCTCTTCTGCGATTATTCCAGTGAGGATTTTTCAAGCCAATGGCAAACAAGTTATTAGTCTGCAATTGCTGGGATCACTTACTTTAGATGGATCCTTCTGTATCAACACTGGCTTCCCTTTTGTCATCCATTCTGGCACTTTTCCTCCTTTTAAGCAATCTGCAAGGTTGTCCTTTAACTTCTTGTGTATACTCGGTTTTCATTTTCCATATCCTTTGTATCTCTACTTTACGATCTTTATATTTACTTCTACTTTTCATTTCTTTGGTTGAAACATAACACGGTATATTCATGCCTATCAGCTTACAAGTTGAAATTGTTTTGTCTTCAATGATGATATCAGGTCTGTTCCGCATCTATATGTCTACTGTATGCATTGCCATACCCTAGATCATTGCAAATATTCCAGTGTACACAGGCTGCAGCTTTGTTGTGTCTTTCGCTATAATCTGACTTGAAAAAATGCACCAATTACAGCTACCGCATTATGGTATGGCTTTTCTGCTACTAACATTGCGCTTTAGCATACATGCAATAGCGTGGAACTGTTACTCAATGATAAACTCAGTTGAATTGTAAACAACAGGTTCCAGGTTCGACCCAGCGAGCGGGAAAAGGCTTTCAAATTTTACAAAAAAAAACAATGTTTGGCATCAGGAAATGCACCTGGCCGAGAAATGCAAGAGTTTCCAAGGACGTCACTCAAAAGAGCACTGTCGAAGCCCACTAACAGAGTAAAAGGACTTTGAAAAGAGAAAAAACCAACTCAGCATGGGGAAAATAGCAAAGAAATCAATCGATGGACGAAAGTTCTCAATAATTTCAATAATTCTGCACAAAACCTGTAAGTTTAGGTGAGCCAAAACGTCCCATGACAACAGTACTAATGACTTGTGTAGCCATACAGATTGATAATTTTTTTTTTGGTTTTAACGTCCTTTTTCCAAGTAACTGGGGCTCAGACGGTGTCCTTCATGGGGACTTGCATTTGGCATCTGCGGAATTTCTTGGCCAGATGCCCTTCCTGACAACATCCAAAGGCCTTTTTTTTTGTAAAGTTCCAAAGTCTTTTCCCCCGCTCGGGAAATTGAACCCGGAACGTCTTGGTTACAGTGCAGCTGCACTAACCATTAAGCCACTCCTCCTCCGTAGCCATATACATTAATGTCATGATGTAATTAAAATGGGTGATGCTCTGCACATTTAATTATTACAAGAGAAAGATAATTAATTCAAAGTAAATCATTACCGGTGGAGCAGTTTTCTGCAGGCATTCTAAAAGGTAAACTATTTTTGCTTCTTGCTTGACGTATTCAACTTCCTATTCAAATAAGACCATGAAATAGTTACAAACAAAATAAAAATAATTTCAGATACCAACAAATATTTCCTGATACCCTACACTTACAACAACTTAAACATTAAAAAGTTTATATCAAAATCAGAGACCATTAAAACGGGACTGTTGTAAACTGTTGTATTCAACAGAAATCTATAAATAAAAAACATTCAAAAGTAAAAAGAAAAAGAAATCAATTAAGAGAAATAACCGTCTGTGCTAAAGCTTTGCTTAGCGTAAATGACCTAAAAAAATATATCAAAATTTATGCTTATGCAACTAAGCGATCAACCTTAAACTTTGCAAGAACAAATTGTAGAAAATCATCGATATCAGCATGCGTTCCCAGTATGTACCATTGAAGTTATTACTATTGCTTGAATACTTTTATTGGTGGTGACTCCTTATAAAAAAGTGCGCGATACAATTCTATTCATAGTATGCTTAACATTTATCTACCAGAGTACAAACTAATTGGGTACTTTTTTCTTTTTTCCCCCAGATTCAACACAAAAAATGAAAGGTTTTGTTATAATGATGGTAACATAAAAAAGTCACGCTAAATGCAGTCCAATTATGCCTGGTTTATAGTATTTCTTCCCGTTCAATTCTTTAAGCCAACCTATCAATATTTAGTTAGGATATTTAACTATGTTGTAGACTATGCCCACTTCCCAGTCACTTCCTCTTCCTCCCTTCGTCTTTCTTTCCCTCTCTTTCTCTGTCTGTCTTTGTCTGTCTGTCTTTGTTTGTCTCTCTCTCCTCCCACACTCCACCCCCGCCCGCCTTTCTCTATCTCTGTCGCTCAAGCACATACACATTCTACTCTGTCACTCTAGCAGTGGCGATGATAATAGCGCTGTTGCTTCAACTCTGGCTATGATGGCGATAAAAAATTGAGGCAGTACCCTATTACCACAATAAACCTCTGCGTGCAACAGAAAAACTACTTGCAGGATGCAAGCAAGCAAAAGTTTTGCTTGCTTCCTTGGTTGATGCTCTACCCTTTGAATAAGTACTTGGTATAATACCGTGATCAAAAAGCGATTTTTTAAGAAAAATTGCTATACGCCGGATAACTAACAAATGATGTATTGCAATACTGGACGAAATGTACAACTGTTCGGTTATAGTGTTTTCTCTCTTAGATTTTACGACGAACTGCTTTGATAAGGAAGAACAAATGTGTAGGTGTCTCTCAACCTTTCAATCTCATCGTATTTAAGCGGGAAAAAGTGTTATACTTTGAAAAAATCCTCAGTTATCCTGAAGCAGAAAGTGGGTACTTTTTATCAATAAAGAGTATGGAATTTTAGTGTAAGCACTGTGTTGCCTACAAATTTCACAAAATTGTTGAATATACTCATTACCTAAGTGTTTGGTGCATTAAAACAATTTACAGAAGTACTTTTATGTTTCTAATCCCCGAAGACTACAGTTTAATCGCTTCGGGATGCATAACAAGCAAACAAGACAAATTTGCGAACAGAAACAAAACTAAACCTTTTCTGTAGCGGTACTTTTTCTACCGTTACTTACCACTGATGTGCACGTTATGAGTATTTAAAAGTCATGATCAACATTTCACGACCTCTTGCTTCTGTTACGATTACATTTACATTACTGTAGGAAACATACTATTTGCATGGCTTGTAATGACAATATAGCACTGCGTTAAAATTGTGACTGAATCTCTTGAATTTATGCTTTAAATAATGCTCAACCAACCCGTTTTTCTATGGCAGTCGTGTGCAGTAGATAGGTGGTTTCTTTCTGAAATTATTCTCTTTGCCATTACTATACAGAATTGCTATAACCGACTTTTACCACAAAGACTGCTCTTCACTGGGTTATATAACTGGACGTGGTGAAGTCCACTAAATGTTAACAAAAACCCTATGGAGAATAATCTTCCTGTTGGGGTAAATATTTACGTAAAAGTGTGTTCTAACGTAAATATATGTACATGTATATCGAGTAAGGTGTCGTTTGTTTACGGGTAATCAGTTATCCGAGCAATCAGTTATCCGAACAAACTGCTTTCCGCCCCTCTTGCTCGGATAATCGATGTTCAACTGTATAACATTTTTGTAGTGTTGGTTGTATTCTGCTGCAGTTTGTATAGACAGAAGTGCACTGTGGTAAAATAGTTCACAGAGTCGGTGTTCTTTCTTAGTTTGAGGTATATGTATAATGGTATTCAGATTTTATTGCAGCCATTACAATACCAAACTTTATACCTAAATTGTAAGTTGGTGTAAATGACAAAAAAAGTGCAATCAATCATTAACAATCAATCATAGCCATACCTTTTATTCTACATTTTATTCTCCGTTTCCCTGCACTAAGAAACAAGAGCAAGAAACAAGAGCAATAAATCTCTTCTGTTTCCATGTCCCAAATTCAGATATTTGATACTTTACCAATGCGACACTAGTGTATTTATAGTCTTGATAATCTGTCAACACCTTCGTAAAATATCTATCAATAAACAGTGTAACTACTACAAATATTAATGCCTGTCAAAAAGGAAGGATAGGTCAATGATGTACCTGTATAACATCAAGATTGGCAGCGCCAGCTCTTCCTACATTTATTGTAACTGCAGGTTAAAATAAAAAAGAGCTCTTATAATAATTGTAGATACTGCATGGTGCATAACATTACCAAAATAGTTAAAGTGCAGCAACAAAATCTATGAAATTATATTTCTAAAGTTCAAGAGTGCATATCAAATCATGGAAAATAACTGCAAGAACACCCAGCCACCCCTACCATTTAACTCCTGTTTCCTGGAAATCAACTTAACAATCATGTAACAACGTCAGATCTTTAAATTCTCACGTTACAGTATCGCTCTTTTGTATACTTGTGTACTAAAATTATTTTAATGCTTATTGAGATTTCCAAGAATTCTGAAGACCTGTAGCCCTCCACACCTGAAGGTTTGTACATTTCACAAACGAACATTTCCGTGTCTTTGGTGTCCTGCATTTAGAACACCCCAAGGAAGGAAAAACAAGTAAAGGGTATCAGATCAACAGCAGTCTAACCGTCACCATTCTTAGCACTGGCTCTATGTAACACAAAACTGTTTTCTTTCATCGTTAGTTAGTCATAGAAAGTACTTATCAACATGCCTTGTTGCCCATCGTACCAGGTGTCATTTGCTCACCTTTTTAGGGGTTTTACAATTCTTTTCGGGCATTGATGGCCAAGTCTCTATATCAAAGTGGTCCTATTGGTTACCATCAAAGTGAGATCTAGTACCTTGGAGCCAATTGGAATGTGGAAACATCCCATTATGTATCCCAGAAAAAGAAACGGAAAGGCTACATGAAGAATATTCGAAGTGAAGCCCTTGTTTTATTGTTCACTGAAAAAAGAAATTACCTTGACGGACTTTAACTCCCTGTATCTAGTTCTGCATAATTTTTAGCATGTATTTGACATATTACTGAATTGTCAAGCAAAAACTTCTTTCCAAGTTCATCTAGAACATGAGTTGGTCATTAAATTAACACGTTTCCCGGAGAGCTCAAGAAACACACCGTAAATAACAGTTAGACTGAAAACAAACTTGCAGCAATTTTCATTATAAAATTAAAATTCATTGCAGTGTCCACTAAATCTCAAGCTAAACAAATAATGCAACTTACAGTTTGGAAAACCTTTGAAATCGTTGTTACACACTATCACACAATCACACACAAATAAATAAATAAATAAATATATATATACATATATATATATCAATATATATGCAATACTTATTAATAAGAGTTTCGAATTTGACTACTTTGAAAACAAAGCTTAAGAATCATCTCGGGGGTTGCATTCCTAAAAACAGGGGTTCAGCACTTACCCTTACAAAACTGGAAAAGTAAAAATTCGTACCTGGTTTTACCAAAGCACTTCTTGCAAAATTTTGGATCTTTTTTGGCATTGTGGCACTAAAAAGAAGGGTCTGCCTTTGCGACTACAACAAAAAGAAGCAGTAATTACAGGAGAGGAAGACACATATGAATTATTAAATTTTAATGGATTTATCGTGCGGTCTACTCAGCATCCGGCCAAACCAACAATAAAAACCAATATTATTAAATCCTGCTTATCTCTGTTTTCTGAAGGAATTCTCACCGCAAACGAAGCACTGAACTAATGTTATGATTCAAAACAAATCTAGGGCAAAAAGGCACATGAATGACGAATATCAAAATAACAAACGAGAATCAGGCAATGGTAAAAAAAAGTTACAAAGAGGCAAATAAACTGATTCAACAATGTTTCAGTTTTTATAATGTATGTATAGATGCACAGATCTCTATACAGAGATTCTCGGCAACATATATTGTTTTGGCCTCACCATCAGGTCGCTTGAAACCATGGTGATATTCAGCCCTGTATTTAATTAACCTTACAGCTTGGAAGGACGATATCAATAAATGAATGCTTAGATGCTGAAATGGCTATGCTTATCCAAAGGGTTTGGGTTACATTTCCAAAGTTGGTTAAGTGCTTTTTGATCAGATAGAAGTGTTTCAAACAAAACCAAAGTAGGAGTCTGTGGCATTGTGTCTTGGTTAGTTCAATATATTTATCAGCGCCATGGACTAGCTACTGCCATTTTTTTAAGTAGATGAAAACAATTCATCAAAACCACCTAAGGCGTATGTCCAACATCAAATAGCCTCCAGACCTCTAAGACACAGTAGTTTTTACAGAAAGTGCCGAAGTATTCTGACTACGAACATTAACAACCAAAGATCATAGACTGGGGCAGAGAACGCTGAGCATTATCCATGTACAAAGGCAGGCGTTCTGATACATAAATCAATATCAAGCTAAAACATGGAATGCCCATGGAAAATGCAAACAAAACAACTCTTGTAAGAGGCTTTAAAGACTACATTAAAAATAAGTTAAAAACTTAATTAAAGTTAATATTTGGGTAAAAACGGGCTGAAAATTGCACATACTTGAGCCATCTACGAGGCAAGGATATCAAAGGTTTAACGCGAAACCCCGTATGCATGGAAGCTTATACATGGTGCATTAAATGCTGTCAAAGTTAGCCTGTCACGTGAGATGAATGTCTGGAGGTCTGAAACTTGTCGACGTCTTTTACTGACAAAGACGACATTATTCGTTGCAGCAATTTCAATTCCAGTGTAGAGTCACGGTAGGCACAACAAGAATTTTTACTGTCAGAATCAAGGGGAACAAAAACTACAGTTTTTCACAAAGTGCAGAGTCATTATCTGCCCTGACGAGAAACAATAAGCCCTTCAGGAACGAAATTTTACCAAAACCTCTAATGAGCTGAATGAAGGCGAAGATTTTTATTCGATATGTAAGCTTATCAACAAAGGTGTTCCTAAAAAAACCAAAAACTTTCTTATCGCAAGTACTTAGAATTTGGAGTCGCTAAAATACAAAGAATGAAAACATGCACAAAACCACTTGTGGGAGCGCTTGGCCTTGCAAAATAAAGATTTCAAAAGTACACAGACCAGCTAAAAGGTAGTTCTAACATAGTGCAATTTTTGAATTACAGATCACCCCAGGTCAGATCCTTCCAAAGCGTTTGTCTTTGAATATATAATGAAACGAATTTTATGAATCTTCCTCTTCCATTTGCTGTTTTCCCTGTCGTCAGGGGTCAGCAGCACGTAGCTGTTGGCGCCAACGAGCTCTGTCCATTGCATCTCCTTCCGTCAGTCTTCTGCTCTCCATGTCCCGCTTCAGAATGTCCCTCCACCTCAGCCTCTGCCTTCCGACCGATCGCCTCCCTCTAACTGGCTCTCGCCGTACCCTCTGGACTGCACAACTTTCATCTCTTCTTGCTACATGCCCAAACCACCTCAACCTTGTTTCCTTCAACTTGTTGCTAATGCATGTTATTCCTGCCACTTTCCTTACTTCCTCGTTTGTGCATCTCTCCCACAACGACACTCCAAGAATCCACCTCAGCATCCTCATTTCCGTCCGCATAAGCATTAGCTTTCTATGGGCCCAGGTTTCCCGTACACCAGCACTGGTCTGATTATCGTTCTATATACCTTTACTTTCACCCGCTGGGGGATTCTTTTATCTCAGACTAAGCCCTTCACTTCCCTCCACTTATTCCAAACAGCTTTTATTCTTTCCTTTACTTCTCTTTCACAACCCCCAGTCTCTTCCATGGTCGATCCTAAGTATTTGAAACTTTTCACTTGTTTTAGGTGGTCCCCAGTGGCATCTCTCATATCCAATATCCTTCCTTCTTCTTGGCAGCATCCCATCATCTCCGTCTTCTTTATGAATATTCTTTATTAAAGATAGTACCAATTGTATATACCTTTCCAATTACAAATTAAATATTTCTTTATATTTTTGTATTAATATTATAAAGCGATCTGAAACTTGTCATGTATTTTACATTGAAAATGACCCTTTTACAGTGAATGCTCGTCCAATGGGCTAGTGGGTTTTAGCTCGTCCGAGTATTTTCAGGTAAAATAATCAATTCCTCTAAGGTTAAATTTTTAAAAATATTCACTTCAAGGTGTTGGTCATAAGAAGAGAAAAATGGAAGTCTCCTGCTGTGTATTAGCAATTCCACCCACGAAACCCACCATTGTCTCGAATGTCACGGGTCCGTTGACATATTTCATTCAGATTTTCACTGCCTGGCGCTGACAGTTTCTAGCCCCATGTGGCGAATTTATTTGGCCAATCAAAATCTCTTTTCTCAAAATGTTGTGCTCTACGTTTTTATTGGCTTATACAGCTAAACACAATACATGCTCTGAATTCCAAACAATCTGTATTTAACGTCAATGACATTGAATCAGGCATTGTGTCAAACAACGTGATATTTTCCGAGGTCCTAGACTGAAAATCTCGAGCCCTGTATTGCTAACGATGATCGTAATTGTCGTTATAACGATAATTTTAACACGTTATAAAAGGCCTTTCTGATGCTTGAGCTCTCCGATGGAAACATTGGTATGATAATGGCCATGAATCCGGAAACATTTTAAGACATAGAAGAAAAATAAGCGGTAATTAAGGTTTCCACGAAGATGTGTATAGCATGTGTTCAATTAAATGGACTACCTCAGATCAGTTCTGAGCTTGGTCACTTTGCAAGTTACAACTTCCACTTATTTCAATCACCTTTTTCTCTGGTCAGAATATTTAAATAACTCAACCACTTATAGAGATATTAGTCAAACCTAAAAAGGAATGAATAATTACCCTCCGATCTCTGTTCCTTGTGTGACTACAGTACATACACTAGTTTACGTAAAAAAGCTAGTTTACGTAAAAAATCTAAGCCTTAGAAAAGAACCACATCTCGTGCTATAGTTATGACTATATTAATCCTTTCCATTCCCAGTTTCATTAATGAGCATGTATGTATGTATGAATTTTCATATTTTTGAAAAATTTGAAAATGTTTGCACATGCGCATTGCTCAAATCTCTCTTTAGTTGGTAGCCAATTTATTTTCCGAAATTGTTTAACTCCAATATGGTCTCGATTTCCAAGCCTCAAGCAGTATCTTATGCATTTGTTTTGAGCCGACTGTATCTTTTTGGTGAGGCGCTTGTTGAGGTTTGGGTACCAGGCAATGCACGCATAATCGAAATGTGGTTGGATTAACGCATTGCAAAGCAAACGACGTAGAGGATCGCTTAGAAACTTTTGTTTCCTGTACAAAAATTNTTAGTATTTGAACTTAATTTAATGTGCGACGGTAACCTATTCCATAATTTGGGACCCAGATATGATAGAGCTTTTTGGCCATCGTTACTACTTCGGAAGGGTATTTGAAGTTTGTAGCTAGAGTTTCGCGTGTAGTGGGCATGGTTGAGTTGGCTGTAAATTTCCGATGTGTAAGATGGTAACGTATTTTTGAAAAATTTGAAAATGTTTGCACAAGCGCATTGCTCAAATCTCTCTTTAGTTGGTAGCCAATTTATTTTCCGAAATTGTTTAACTCCAATATGGTCTCGATTTCCAAGCCTCAAGCAGTATCTTATGCATTTGTTTTGAGCCGACTGTATCTTTTTGGTGAGGCGCTTGTTGAGGTTTGGGTACCAGGCAATGCACGCATAATCGAAATGTGGTTGGATTAACGCATTGCAAAGCAAACGACGTAGAGGATCGCTTAGAAACTTTTGTTTCCTGTACAAAAATTTTAGCCTATTATTTATCAAGCCTAAAACGTTTGTAGTCATAGCCTCTCCAGAAAGGTTGTTATCAAGAACGCATCCCAGGTAGGCTACCTTGGAGTACTGTTTGATTTTAATATCTTCATAAGTAATTTCTAGATTGTCTAGATTTTCCTAGATTTTTCTAGATTTTCTAGATTGTTCGATTTCTTCAGCTTTTTGTGAGAACCGAAAAGAATTGACTTTGTTTTGTCTTCCCCGAAATGTATACTTACTTTGTTATCAATGAACCATTCACAGAGTGAGTGAAAGTCTTTATTTAGTTGTTCTCCAATCTTTTTAGTGTCTTTTTCAGTAAAAATCAGGCATGTGTCATCTGCATAAAGGAGGTCACAGCTTACAGCCTGTGGCATATCATATACGTACAAGAGGAAAAGAAGTGGCCCCAAAATTGATCCTTGGGGAACTCCGCAAGATAGCCTACCTGGGGAGGAAAATTCGTTGCACACGTTAACTGAAAAAAATCTGTTCGTGAGGTATGACGTATAACATAATATCGTTGACTCAGCAAAACCCAAGCACAGCATTTTCTTAACCAGAACTTCATGGTCAATTGTGTCAAAGCTTTTTGAAGGTCAATTAAAATCATTCCAGTCATCAGTCCTTCTTCAAATCCGTTTAAGACTTTAAAGCATTCATCTGCCATAATTTTATTTCTTCTGATAATATAAAAAATCATTTTACAGATATCTAAAAAACATACCAATACGTTTCCAAAACAAAAATTAAGCAGTTTGCATCCACTGGATTGCTAAAAGCTGGTATGAAGAATTGTTTATTTTATAACTGATTACAACCATCCTTTATAAATATTATTAATAAACAAATAAATAAAAAAGTAAATAAAAAATATATATATACTTTTTAGTTTTAACGTCATTTTCCCCCAGCAATTGGGGCTCAGACGGTGCCCTTCAGAGGGACTTTGATTTGGCAGTGAGGAAAAAAATAAAAATAAAAAAGTAAAAATATCATCTGCAATTAACTGCAATGCATACAACTAAAAAAAAGTATATCTACTGGACACAAACCTTGAAATAGGAAAATATGGTACGAACATCATCTTCAAAACCCATATCAATCATTCTGTCAGCCTCATCCAAACACAAGTACCTGTGATGCAACAAGGTATAGCATTAACTATCATTGAAGAAATATCTGTAACAAAATAACAGTAGAAATCTGGAAAGTAGATCTATCCTTTGCTGTTAAGATTAGTTTTAAAGGCAGGGGAAGAGCATGAATGTGGTCGAGTAAACTTTAACGTGATTAAGACAAAGATTATGGTCTAAAAAATGTGACAGTACATAGATATTGCTTTTTCGGAGTACACCAATCGCAGAATTCAAAAATTATTGAGATCCAAATATAAGTATATATATATATATATATATATATATATATATATATATATATATATATATATATATAAAAGAGATATAATAAGTTGGAAAGAATAAAAAAACTACACTATCCATTTCGACAAGCCTGTTTCGTGATTTTACTCACTCGTCAGGAAATGTATATATATACCAGTATCATAGTAGTTATTAGCTACCGACAGTGCTCATTAATATAAGAATATTAGAGCTATCATATGGTGGACGACAAAAAAATCAACAAAACTGACTTCTTTCAAAGCTTCTTTCAAAACGTTCTATTCGAACTTTGAATATTTAAGTTTTTGATAGATCAAAATGTACGTATGTTTGAACAAAATAATAATTGACACGACAAATCTTAATAGGTCTCGATAAGGAACTATTACACTAAATTGTAGACTTTTCAAGAGCCATCAGTTGGGGATCCCCCAAAAAGGGTGATCATTGTATATAAATGTAGGTACAAATTTATATACGTTAGGGGTTCCAAGGGTCATTCATTGATTCAAAACAGAGAGAAAAGGGTGGTAGAAATAGGAATCCACTGAAATTATAAGTAGTATCACGGAAGCATGTATGTATGTATATATGTAAGTATGTATGTATGTATGTATGTATGTATGTATGTATGTATGTATGTATGTATGTTTGTATGAATGTTTGTTCATATGTATTAAGGTGTGTCACAATAAAGACAATGAAAGTAATAAGGCAACAACAAAGGCTCATAAAAATATATTGTGTTTTCCACTAACAGAATTGCTAAGAAGCTCTCATATTGACACGCCCTGTCTTCATTTGTTTATGATCTATGGTTTCATAATCACCTAATGAATAATTCATCTTGAGATTACTTAATAGCAAATCTGGTTCTAAAGGATCTCTGTCCCAATAATGCGGAGGCAAGTTAATTGTTTGCTGTTTATTTCAAACATTGGGAAAATCCACACTGGTATATATATATAAAAGATGTCTTTTTTCCTCTTTCTCAAAATAGAGGGCTGGATACCACGATTTAGATAAGTAAAGAAAGGCACTATAATATAAAGAGAGTAATACAAGAAAATGAAAATTTATAAATATCAAGAGTTTTACGGTCCTATTATATTATATTATATTATATTATATTATATTATATTATATTATATTATATTATATTATATTATATTATATTATATACAGATTATGAACTGCTATGAACAGGTATTCTTAGCAGTTTGAAAATTGAGAAAACACGAAACTTTAAATAGCTGTAAATTTTTATTTCTGGTTTCATGAATATCAGTATTAATGCTCCATCTTTACATCGAGCACTCTCAGTACACACGGTACACTACCTAAACGGTTTCCAACGTATATATATACTTCGAAACAGTAAACCTTCCAAACCACCACC
>RDPX01000045.1:3451863-3467146 GCA_003991215.1 Morbakka virulenta | reverse complement strand
TAATAATAATAATAGTAATAATAACTAGAGTGTTATAAATACTTCTTTACCATACGACCCCTTTCTGTGCTGTTTAACCCTCCATTTTGATTGGTTAAGAATTTTTCTACTTCCTGCTTACTGGCTGGTTTGTTTTAAAAGGTAGTGTCCAGATCCTATCAATATTGTATTTATACCTACGTCAGTTATTCCATAGCCTGGTTGATAAAGACCAAACAGATCCACAGGTTTTTTACTACTTTTTATATGTTTCAAGAATAGAAGGGTATCCCTACGGAAATTTGATGGCAATCAATATTTTTCTCGCTGTCTTAATCCCCATATTCTGATGTCATACAATTCATCTGGAGGTCTGTTAAAACCGAAACAAACGAGTTCTTTCTATTATAAACGATTTTATCAAAAGTAAAGATCTCACCCTCTTACCGATGGGCAAATTAATAATCCGTATGGCCCTTCTCCTCTTCGGAATACCAAGGCCTTTTCCTGATTTAAGAAGATTAATATACAAAAAACATTTACAAAGGAAATGGAAACTACAAGAAATGTGTTCTTGTAAATCATACTATTCAACATTTCACTCTATTCATATATAAAGATGCAAAACAAACATAACAGATCCTGTTTAATATAATTGACTTTCAGATTCATCTAAGTTATTAAGTTGCCAAATAAACCCCAGTAAACCCCAGTAAACCCCAGTTGAGCCCAGTAAAATCCAGTAAAGCCCCCAAATAATGCACTACGGGGTTTACGTTTGATATTTGGCCCCACCCCATAACATATTTAGAAATTAGATGCTACTCTCGACCCTTAAAGACTTTTTGATGCTTTCAAGGGCGTGTCCAATGCCTTTTAGGGGCTATAAGCCGTAGGAGGGGTACAAAATTCCTGTAAAAACAACAGCGTGTACAATAAATATTCCCTAAGATATCAATAAGTAAATAAGTACTAGGGTACATACGAAAGCAAAGGTCTACACTGCTAGTTATGGATAAGAAAAGAACAAATAGATAATACGTGGCAACTAAAATATAATAAAAACTCTAAAAATGACATTTAAATCTGGCTCTTTTAATGCTAAATAGAGAAACAAGCTTTGTTTGTTTATTTACCTATTATAACATAGCCCTCACTGCAAACAGGTAATTGAGTATGAAGGGTTTAAAAATTAATTCTGAATCAAATAAAACTATTTCTATAACAAATGCAACAGAGAGATATTGGAAAATATACCTTTGATTAGAAAACAAAAGGCAAAAAGCATTATCTGTTTTAAAGCTAGTGCAATGGCACAAAAAACCCCTGCTGAATTCATAAGATGTTCCAAGATTTTTATGGCGAGTAGCCAAACTCTCCTTACGCATAATGACTGATTATGCAATCGAAGTCAATTAAAAATCAGTTTAAGTAAAGTTTTCAATAACACAAATAATTAAAAATAATAGGTCTTCGGCGAACAACCTGTATTTGCAAAAGTAACTGCTAAGAGTCTATCAAATGACTAGGCATAACAAAGGATTGGAAGTGGTGATGGTGTGTGTATGGGGAGGGGGGAAAGGAGGCACGCAGCCTATATTAAACAAAAGGTAGATCTTTAGATGTGTACTTATCAGGTTTTTTTACATCCATTATGCATAAGCCAGACTCGTTAGAGTATAGTACTATTGTTATACAGACAAATAAATAATAAATAACACCTCTAAAGGATGAGTATTTCTGCCTCTGGCTCTGTCATGTTTTTCTAACGGATAAGGTGTTTTGAACTCTGTTACTATTATGATTTTCTTTTCATCTTAACAAACAAAGACTACCTACCACAAGGCATGTATTCCATAAAAATATATTTAACTTGTTTTTCGTCATTTAAGAATTATTTTCACATACAATATACTGTTTAAAAAATCATTTTTAATTATATATATAAGTTAATTATCTGTAGTCTGTACGTGCCCTATATCGATTACTAACACCTTCATCTGCAAATACAATAAAGGGTGAGCTACAAAGATGCTCAATTTGAGGTAAATTCCAAGGAATACCACATACTGTATTTGAATGAATTCTGTACATAGAAATTTATATACCAGTTAAAATATAGCTTAATCAGAAACACATAAAAGTTTGTAACTTTAAATGCATCATTATAAATAGGAGTGTAAGCGCTGGCAACTTGAATTCTGAAAATTTTTCAAATACCAATTTTTCTTTAGGAAACTCTAAACAACTCCACAATACCTGTTCAAGACAAAACATGACGATAGGCAGTGTAAATACCAATGTCTTCCCAGATCCAGTAAATGCTATTCCTATCATGTCACGTCCACTCAACCTGGGGAAAGAAGAGTATTGCTATCATCAGATTGCTAGCCAGAGATATTCACCACCGTCCGGGATAAAAATACATACCCATGCAACAACCATTTCTGGACAGTCCATTTTTCATCCAATACTGAATGCATATACACTTATTTATTACTGTTTACGAAAAGGGAATGGACATGACTCCATGTATGCAATACCTGTTGTTTTTCCAATAACAGATCTGTTGTAGAGCTTCTGAAAGCAACAAAATTCTCAGAATCTAACATACATTAAAGAAAACGTAAAATGCCACTACATAAGAACCCCTTAGATTCGTTTGTTCTGTGGAACCACAAATAGTGGATGGGTGGAACTAAAAATCCGTTTAACTTACACAGTTGGGATTCCTTGAATTTGGATAGGAGTTGGATGATGAATACCTTTTTTCTTCAGTTCATTGATTATTGCTCTGGGAAACTTCATTTCCTATGAGTAAAAAAAAGTCATTAAAAGTAATTCCAGAAATTACAAAAAGTTGATATCAACCAAAGTTAGAATATTGAAAATATGGTATAATGGGTCACAGAGAAAACAAATCGGCAGATGCTGACTAACAACGGATTATCTCTGTGAGACCCCAACATACTAAGGTGTTTGTTGTTTCAAACTGAGGTATCGTATGAAGACTATCTGTGGTCCATGATAGGATAATTTATGGAATGATTTGTACATACTGATTACAAGGCTATAGTAAAAACATGCGAGAGAAGCGAAGAGGGCTATTGCGCGAGCAAAAGCTGAGAGTAGTAGAAACTGGTATGGGGATTTGGAAAGTGCTGAGGGACAGAAGAAAGTGTTCAGGGCTGCTAGAGCACGGAATAGAGCAAAAGGAGACATAGGTGACGTTAGTCTAATCAAGGACAAGGTTGGCAAGAAATTGTCTGATGACTCTGATATCAAAAGGAGATGGAAGGAATATTTCCATGGTCTTCTAAACACAGAAAACGACAGGGAAGAGTTGGAAGAGGTGCACACTGTGGAAGGTCCAGAACCGAAGTTCACTACAGAGGAAGTAAGTGATGCCATGAGTAAGATGAAAACAGGAAAAGCTGCAGGCCAAAAAGAAGCTTCAATTGAAATGTTCAAAGCCCTTGGTGATGAAGGAGTAGAATGGCTGACAGAGCTGTTCAACCTGCTTCAGAAGGAAGACAGCATCCCTGAGGACTGGCGTCAGAGTTGGCTCATACCAATATACAAACAGAAGGGTGACATCATGGAATGTAACAACTACAGAGGTATAAAACTGTTGGGACACGCAATGAAGACATATGAGAGAGTTATTGACCAGAGACTAAGAAGTCAAGAAGCAATAGATCAGATGTAGTTTGGGTTTATGCCAGGAAAAGGGACAACAGATGCCACCTTCATCATGAGACAAAAGCTGGAGAAAGCGTTGGAAGGTAACGAAACAACCTATCTCTGCTTTGTTGACCTGGAGAAGGCATACGATAGAGTACCGAGAGAAGTAGTATATTGGAGTTTGAGGAAAAGAGGAGTAACGGAGAAGGTGATACGCACAGTCCAAAGCCTCTACCATAACTGCACTACATCCGTACAATGCGCTGGCGAAAGTACAGAGCCATTTGAGATAAGAGTTGGGCTCCACCAAGGTTCAGGCTTAAGCCCCTTCCTATTTGCCATGGTAACGAATACTGTCAGTGCAGCGGCAAGAACCGGCATCCCTGAAGAAATCCTATACGCTAATGATCTCCCTATTACAGCCAAGACCAAGGAATAGCTGGAGCGAAGGGTTCAACTGTGGCAGGAAGAAGTGGAAAAGAAAGGTCTGGAACTCAACAGCAAGAAGACGGAAGTAATGGTGGCAAGCAAAGCAAGACAAGTTGTGTACATTTAAGACACAAAGAATGTCGAAATCAGCCAAGTGGGAAGATTTTGCTACTTTGGCTAAGTTATATCCGAGCAGGGTGGGTGTCGAGAAGAAATAGATGCCAGGATTAGCAGAGCATGGAGAAAGTGGAGAGACGTTAGCGGGGTAGTTTGTGATAGAAAGATGCCTCTGAAGCTGAAGACCAAGATCTACACAGCAGTCATACGACCTGTGTTACTGTATGGATTAGAGACAGCGGCATTAAGAAAGGGAGAGAATTGTAGACTTTTCTACAATCTTATTCGGATCAAAGTCTTTAGTAAGAGGTATCTTGCAGCTAGGTTTTCCATTTAACCTATTTGTTCTTCCCATTCCCTCCTTTCCAGTAGATCTTAAACTTTCAACTTGTTATGAGCGATATTTTGTTTTAAATGCACACTGGATAATACTGAACATGTTTTAAGTTTTATTAATACCATCACAAAAGTCATTTGTGCATTATTACAAGCAAGATAAATAATTGGTAATCCACAAAGTAAATAATGCAATTATGATTACATTTATTCTCGTTGAATTCTATCTCGTAGCCACTCGAGTGGGCAGCATATCAGAATGTAAAAACTCAAGTCAGGCGGCATTTTACGAATGAGGAAAACAAGGAGAGAAATAAACCTGCCTGTCACTTTTTCCAATTGACTAAAAATAAATAAACTGAAATTACGGATTAAAATGAACCCAATTAAAATTGTGCTATTACTGACAAGACCAAGATCGCAAAGAAAAGTAAGTTCATAACCACTTCACTTGGTTCGTTGGGCCCTAGTAAACCCAAAAGACAGAAAACAATCTTCAATCTGTTTTTCTTTCTGAACTGAATATCAAAGAATATTCGTTTTTGCAAATGACAAAGTTTTTACGAAGGAATTCTTTTTGCTGAGACCCTTTTCTCTTTAGTTGCATAGGCTGCTAAGATGTAATATTATATTTTAAGGCATATTTTTCAGAATACTAAAATGTAATGTAGTAACGAAGAATACAGCTCATCTTAGAAAAGGCACAACTGAAATCGAACACTGAGAAACAACAATATGTGAGGAATTGTTTTAGTGGAAAAGGAACACAAACATCACCTTATTCAGGCAAGAACTATTTCAATCTGAAAATATTAAAAACAATGTTAAAAACGATAATAAACAACAAAAACAACAATAACAAAAATAATCCTAGCCTCTCTTACCCTGAATGACTTTACTGGTGGTGGAACATCATCACCCTCAACCAAAATATGCCATTTCTTCCTTATTCTTTCAAATTTGGATTCTGGGTACGACTGGAAATATCTTGGAGGCCTCCATCTAGCAATTAAATTCAATAGAGAGCAGGAATTTCATAGTTAACAATAATAATAATGGGCTCTATCAACAGTATATTTGCTCTAGTTGGAATTGCCCCACCAGCCATCCGCCACAATGTAGAAAGCATAAACCAGCGCCGGAGACAGGAGACTGATATCAGGCATACCCTGTTCCAACACAAACAGCCCAGAAAGCGCCTTTCATCTCGCAATAGTTTTCTAGATTCTAAAACCCCTCTCAATGTGTGCAAATCAACGAAAAAAAGAAAACGTGTGGTGTGAGCGATGGGTTCCTGTGGGTGACAAGGGACGAACCTGGTAGTCGAGAGAAATCGAACCCACACAAACTATAGCGTCTGGTAGAAGTGAGACATGGCCCATATGGAGAGCACTGAAGCGCCTACGAGTGGTACATGGCAGGTGCATGGCATCCAGAAAGTCTTAGGGTTTCACGACCTCAGCTCTCTGCACCTACGGCCAAATCCAGACTATGCAACACCTATTTAGCTGCCCAATCGCCCCAAACTGTCAACCAGAGGACCTCCACAAGCCAACACCAGCTGCTATCTACACTGCCAAACATTGGTCAAACCAACTGTGATTGTCAAGGACACGACGAAGATGGGCTCTAATGTACACAAAAAAATTACAACTAGGCTGTTTAACACTGACGATGAGTCAAGTACATTGTCTCTAATGTTGTTTAAAAATAGAACTTTTAAAAATTCTAATCTAAAACACAAAACCCAAATAAAAGACAGAACTTAAAGTTATTAGGTACCGGAAACAGCTTTCATTTAAGACAAAAACTCTTTTTCAATACCTACTAATTGCAAAGTCTTATCAGTGTTGAAATATTATGAAACTAAATTTGAAATACAAGAGATCTATTACAACCACACCACTGTAAGATCTGTGGCACCGTCCAATAAATCGGGACACTTCTGACGTAAAACTGCAATGAAAGACTGACTAACTCTAATTCTCCAATATAAAAGTACAGTACTTAAACTTACCTGCCTGGCTGCCTCTGCCTCTCTCTCCCTCTCTCTCTCTCTCTCTCTCTCTCTCTCTCTCTCTCTCTCTCTCTCTCTCTCTCTCTCTCTCTCTCTCTCTCTCCCTCTCTCTTTCTTATTTCTTTTATTGTTCTTTTTCATCTAACAGGCTCTTTGTAACCTCCTTTTGAGCCTGAGGGCTGTCTGAGTGATTCTCTCAACGAATAATATAAAAGTACCCTGACACTATATTTTAGCTTTCTACATTGCCTGGATAAATATATTGTTGAAGTGTAAAAATCCTTGAAAAAATAACCATATGAATTTTCAGTGACTTGTAGTCTTGACTTATTCCCAACGCGTACTTTTTATGCAAGGCTGATATTAATTAGAAAAGTAATTTTTAATAAATGCATACCCATTGTGTTGTATTTTTACAGCATTTTATTTCTTTCCAAAAGTTATCTTTAGACTGAAGAAATGACCAGCTATAAAACTGGTAGTGAAAAAGATAACGTAAGTGGTAACTAGTATAGTTGATTCAGTGATATTCTCGCAAATACAGCTTAGGTTTCCAATTGAGGAGAAGGAAATGCTAGCAAAGTTTCATGATAGTGGGTCCTAGAGTGTGACCAACCATCAAGAAAGTCAACAGCAAACTAAAACCAATTTTGTGGATTCAAAATTTTATAGTAGAAAAGCTCATTTGTTTCAGTTTTTAACTTTTTTCCAGACGCTGAATGTGCGTGTGAAAGATGATGTTCAAAATGAGTAGGCTAAGAGCATCGTCTTGTAAAACACCTTTTTCAAATTTTATTACTGGAGTAACATAATTTTCAGTTCTAACAGATTTTGTGAATTGATCGTAAAAGCGCACAATAATGTTCATTGTATGTTGCGGTATATGATGGTACTCAAGAGTGCTTGCAATGAGTCGATGATCAGTCTCACTAAAGACATTCTGAAGATCGAGTAATGTTACAACCATAGATTTCAGTTTTTCTTGGCATGTAGCAGCGAGAAAGCAAACCGTGATGAATGTTCAAATGTTCCTCATACCTTCGGAGTAAAACCTTTTCGAATATTGTATTTAAAAAATTTGGTTTCAAAACCTGAAAATCCATGTTTAGGTATAAGAGAGACATAAACCTTCAAGCAAATACATTGTGAAGTGATCGGTCTGAAATTTTAAGGATCATCAATCCGGCCTTTTTTATGAAACATAACTGCAATTGTTCGCTTGCAACCTATGCTTTTCCAGGCAGTTCTAATGATTTCCAGCAAATATGTATGAAAATAAGGACATCTGATGAAGGGGGCAGACAGCATTTGCTTTTCTCGTATTCCAAAGGATTTTATTTAGTTCTGTATAACTTGGCGCATTACGATTGATATCCTATTTTGTATTGCTATAGACTGGAATTCAGTCAGGCATGGTAAAGTTGGCAGAAGATCATTTTATAATGGCTCAATGTGAGAAAATGGTCCAAATTCAATATAAAAATTGGTGATATGATACGGTTGAAAAGTTAACCCATTGGAAGCTTTTGCAAAAACTATGGTTTTGAATGTACGGCGAAATGGTATGACCATAATCCAACTGGCGTTTTAGCGTACGGTAAGTCAAAGACCTTGAGGGATTTTAGAATTCAAACAGATCAGGACTTAAAGCACAAAATAAAGAGACAAATGAATGCAAACTCATTTATGTCGCAAGCCAGTTTGATGGAACAATGACCAAAAAGAAAGAAGAGAAGACAGAAAGGTACGAAGATCTTAGAAGAGAAGGAGGGAAGCTATGGAGTGTCAGGAAAGTAGTGATAATACCCATCATCACTGGAGTGTTCAGCTGTCAAATGGTGAACCAATTAAAAATTTTGGCGAAGGAGAGTAAAAGTATCTTCGTATGCCGGAGATAGACGAGATTAGGAATCAAACTTGGAAACAATTTGTGCAAAAGAAATAGCTACGAAGATTGTTTCAGGTTCTTAAATCAAGACTGAATGGAAAGAATATAATCATTGCAAAAAATACTTGGGCTACATCGTTGCTGATGTATGGTGCTGGTTTGATAAATTGGTCAAAGAGTATACCAAAAAATAGAAAAACATGAAAGATACTGGCCATGTATGGAGCATAACCGACCAGATATTGTTTTTGAAAAAACAAGGATCGATCGTGTTTCTTCTTCTTCTTCTTCTTGCGGTCTTGTTCCATCGCTAAGACGGATCGGCCGCTCGACACAGTCTGCGCCATTTTCCGCGCTCCGTGTAGTACTCCAGATCTGCTCCAACTTGCCTTATGTCCTCCCTTATAACATCTCTCCATCTCAGCCTCTGCCTGCCTCTGCTCCTGATCGTGTTTGCTGATTGACATACCCTGTCCCTTTGATACCAGGGTTGCAAGAAAAGAAAAGGAAAAAACTGAGGTATAGACTTGATGAGAGGGGTCAAGTGGCAACGGAATGTAAGAGAAGTCAAGGTAATGCCAATAATTATTGGTGATCTGGGTACGATTGGAAATAATTTTAAGAATTGGCTGAAGGAAATTAAAATGGAATGTAGTACATAACTTTTACAGAAAGCTTGTCTGTTTGGAACTGCAAAGATCCTGAGAAAAGTACTGGATACCTAACGCCAAGGGACTTGGCTTGTTACCAAGCAGTTAATCAGCAGACAATATTAAAGCCGAGTGAATAGTGAATAATATATGCTACACTCTTTGTCCAGGAATATTTTGAAAGCAAGAAAAATCCCAGTGTCATAATCATTTAACATAAGCGATATTGTAAGTCGAGATAGTATTAATGTATCAAAGAAATAAACAGTAGAATTTACCCTGTTTTAATTGGATTTTCGTATGTTATCCCCTTTGCCAATTCGGCTGCTGCCATCAGTGCTGCAAAGCGAGGAAGACAAATGACTATCAAACACTAAAGAAAATGTCCTAAAATGTTCTTGTCATACAAAAGAGGCTCACTCAGGTAACATCTGTTATTGAATTCACATACACATCTTTCTTTCCCATAATACCCACAATACATTCCAGTTGAAAATGATGTACTCGAACTACCTGTCTTAAAACTCGTTAAAGTATTCTTTATACCAACATTTAATGTAATATTATATGTTTTTCAACGACATAATAAATGAAAACTATCTAAAAAATGCACATGTACAGAACATGACAAAAGATGCAAGCACTTTGGGTAATTTCATAAATAATTAATTCAAATACCTTCTATGATGTGCTAATAGGGTTCTTAAATAAAAAACCTACTGTCACTGTATATTTAAAAAAAACACTTTATGGATAGCTGTAAACAAGTTATTTTTCAGCAAAGGTACTATATTAGGTGCCAATGCCCCTTTCACAGCCCTTTGCTGAATTCCGTTGGCTTAATGGACAAAAATGAGTCCAGTAATAATCGATGGGTAAGGTACTTTGATTTCTAAAGTTAGGAGAAAAACTCCTGTTTGCTAAT
This sequence comes from Morbakka virulenta, assembly GCA_003991215.1. Lineage (NCBI taxonomy): Eukaryota > Metazoa > Cnidaria > Cubozoa > Carybdeida > Carukiidae > Morbakka > Morbakka virulenta. The sequence continues at coordinate 3,457,121 of RDPX01000045.1, read as the reverse complement.
ATTTCCATGAAATTTTCCATAAAAACCTACCCTTTCTTTCAGCAATACTTTCCAATATCTTTTCCTCCTCTTTCAGTTGCTTCTCTAGTTGTGATTCCTTTACAACTAAGAAAAAAAGTAAAAAATGTAATATGCAGATATGCAGTTACACACATATATTATATATATATATATTATATATATATATATATATATTATATATATATATATTATATATATATATATATATATATATTATATATATATATAGTATAATAAGCATTTATGATCTTTGCTCAAAGGCAGGTAGATGGTTAGTAACTCTTCCAACAACACATTCCAAGTAAAAAATTTTTTGAAACAATTTTTTCTGTATCGACATGGCCACATACATATAATACATGAAAATATCAAGTGCAAACATAGTAGGAGAGATGTTTGGAGACTGATCAACANTTTGATTCTGTTACAACTAAAAAAAAAAGTAAAAAATGTAATATACAGATATACAGTTACACACATATATATATATATATATATTATATATATATATATATATATTATATATATATATATTATATATATATATATATATATATATTATATATATATATAGTATAATAAGCATTTATGATCTTTGCTCAAAGGCAGGTAGATGGTTAGTAACTCTTCCAACAACACATTCCAAGTAAAAAATTTTTTGAAACAATTTTTTCTGTATCGACATGGCCACCTACATATAATACATGGAAATATCAAGTGCAAACATAGTAGGAGAGATGTTTGGAGACTGATCAACAGAAAAAATGATGAACAGAACAAATGAGGTAGCAGATAAGTAGGAGTAAGAAGGTAGGAGATAGAAACCAACATATAGTGGACAGAACCAGTTAAACACCTATTTAAATAGAGAGAAAAACATTAATAAAGCCTATCTACTCAAATAAATAGAGATCGAAGTTGACAGGAACATATCATTTTAAGAAAGTATGCAAGAACAAATTTATGTAATGCAAAATCCATAAAATAAGGAACTTAAATAATGCAATTACATCTGTCATAATCAAACCACTAAGTATAATATCTAAATGTGCAACTGAATGCCTTTTACATATATCTGGAAAACATTTTGTCTTAAGTGAAAGAGATTGTATTGATGAACAGCACATAAACAAATACCTCTTTACTTTTTTTCCGTTGGAGATCTCTGTTTGAGACATATTGTGTCAATGATTGCAAAACAAAAAAACACTAATGATTGTAGTGATAGCATTACCACTAACAATATTTTCGGTGGCTGTGAACTGGTGCAGTAGCTTAGTATGTAGTCTGGGCAATTCACAACCTTCTGAAGCTCAATTTTTTTATTTAACTATTGTTGGATATGTGAGTTCCTCTTATCTACTGTGATGGCAAATTCAAGTACTACCTTCTGCTTTCTTTTTTAGCTCTGAATGCTGGTCAAGCAAACTAAGATGTGATCTTGGTCCAAGGTTAAATTCTTCTTCCTGGCATGAAAAAAAGAAGGTTTGATTAATTCAGTTACATCAGTACAGCAATAGTAAGGCACTGTTTTTAGTTTCAATTTACAAAAACTTATTATAACAAAACAAAAAAATAATCTTGTTAAACAGATAACAGACTTTACATTAAATCCATATGGCTTTTAAAAATTATATAATTTTTTCATAATTTTTTACTAAATATTTCCCTAAATAAATACGCTAAAACTAAAAGTACAGATTGTTTTGTTGAATGCAGTTATAAACAAAGATAAAGCTTGTTGGAAGGCGAATGTGAAAATTTTAAAACGAAATACTATTTTCTGTAATACTAATGAACCTTTGAAATAGCCATACATAACACAAATATGGAGGGATCCAGTCAATTTAATATATATATATATATATATATATATATTAAAATACTACTACTACTGCTACTACTATCAATAACAATAAAAATATTAATGATAATAATAATAAAACCAAAATCCACTCAGAAAAAGGGTACTGTATCCTTCAACCATTTATAAATTTATCATTTGTCATTATTCAAAAGTAAGATCTCCTGAGAATCAGTTTTCCATGCACTGAACTTTATCAGCTATTGTACTAGGAGGCTTTGTATCTACTTTGGTTTTAAAAGTTTGATTGAAAAGAGTAGTGGGGTAATGTTAAGAATAAAGGCCTTAGTAAATGATTGGTGTTGTAAATTTGTTACAATGTTTTCAGGCGTTAAGTGCACAACAAGCATGGTGGAGTCTGGGGATGATTAGTTGGACAGGAGGATCTTGAATGCAGCATGTGCCATGCTGTTGCAAGACCCAATGATAACCAATTTATCTTGTGTGATGACAGATTGCACTCGGAAAAAAATTAGCAAGCCACAGTCTCTTAAATATTGATGTCAAGCCAGGCATTGCACCATCTGATACTGTTTTGAAATACTGGCCATGTGAACTCAATCAATTGGTGAACCCAAAGATATTCCATTGCCCCTTCTAGTGCCAATGGCTGCAAGTACCCACAAGAAAACCTTAAATGGCAATCATGAGTAACATTTAAATATTAACAATCTAAATTGCCATTTATTTCTAAATTGTGCATACTAGCAGGGTACTATAAAGGAGGCTACTGAAACATCAAAGGTAAAGAAGACCAAAAAAGGATTATGATAATGCTGAGAAACTAAATTATGTGCTTTTAATAAAAAATGGTGTAAAAAATGTAAACAAATGATCTATTGTTTCAAAATTTGCTGGGTTTACAGTAGGATATCTTTAGCCTATTCTAAACCCTAAGTGTCCCCCAAAATCCAACTCCACTTCCACGTAGTGGGGGATGGAATATGCTGGGCTATCTTCCCAGTAGGCTAACAGAGCTCTGGTTCCTCTTCCCTATAGGGTACATTTAGGGATAGGAGAAGAAAAACTCTGATTCTATAACCACCTGCTGCCTTGTAGGTTTTGCCTCCTTCAGGCAAAGGCTAGAAGAAGGAAAACTACGAAATAAAACCACCTGCTGCCTTGTAGGTTATGCTTCTTCAGGCAAGGCCAAGAGAAGGTTAACTTTGATTTCAAATCCCCACATATGGGTTAAATATAGGATGTGATGGTGTCACATTAAAAACACTCAACAGAAGGCAATGGCAAACCACTGTTGTATTTTTGCCAAGAGAATCACGGCCAACAGAATCAAAAGAATAAACGTGAATGGTGTTACAGGGACCTCATGCAAAGGTGTAGGTGTCTCACCCAGTAGGGGCAGATGTGTGCAACAGACGTCACCCAATTGTCATTCTGCTACTGTCAGCAACAGACATTTACTAAAAGTGGGGACATGGAACATAAGAACCATGGCAAAACCTGGAAAGACGGAAAATGTAGTAAAAGAAATGAACAAATTGAGAGTAAACATGATGGGTATCAGCGAAATGAGATAGATGGAAAGGAATGGGCAAAATAGCACATGATCAATATACTATCATATTCTCAGGTGGAGAAGTACACATGAAAGGAGTTGGTGTCATACTGGATGCAAGAATATCAAAATGTCTCAAGGGTTATTGGACTGTGTCTGACATAATATTATTAGTAAAACTCAAAGGCACCCCACTAGACATAGCCATCATTCAAGTATATGCACTAACAGCAGATGCAGATGAAGATGAGATGGAGAAATTCTATGATGATCTGGACAGAGCTAAGAAGGAATGTAAAAAGAACGAGATCACTATCATGATGGGAGACATGAATGCCAAAGTGGGGAGAGAAAGACAAGATGACACAGTAGGACCACATGGACTAGGAGAGAGAAACAAAAGAGGAGAGGCATGGGTGGACTGGTGTCTAAGAGCTGAACAGTGTATCATGAACACGTGGTTTGACAATCACAAATGCAGACTGTGAACATGGAAAAGCCCTGGTGATAAAGTAAGAAACCAAATAGATTACATCACCATAAATGGAAGATTCAAGAGCTCAGTACAAAACTGCAGGAGCTACCCTGGAGCAGACTGTGACAGTGACCACAATCCTGTAATTGCCACAGTAAAAGTAAAACTAAAAACACTGCAAAAGGAACAACAGAATAAGAAACTAGATTTATCATACCTCTCAACAGATAAAGCAATACAAGAGCAATACCGTATTACAGTTATGAACAAATACCAATATTTGGAAGGTTTGGAAAAGAGCATTGAGGAAGAATGGCAAACATTGAAAGAACCATTAGTCACAACTGCCACAGAAATGTTACCAACAAGAAAGAGAACCACCAAACAGAAATGGATGACAGATGAGATTGTGAAGCTAATGGAAAAAAGAAAAGCATTGAAAGGAATAAATGAAAATGAATACAATGCACTAAACAAAGAAGTGATGGATAAGTGTGTTGCTGCGAAAGAAGCCTGGTGGAACAAACAGTGTGAAGAGTTAGAATGCAAACCATCAGAAGCTGCACAAAAGATAAAGAACCTAAAGAAATGAGGGGTATGTAGCAGCACAGGATGCTTGAAAACCAAGAATGGACAAATGCTTATGACCAAAGAGGAAATAGCTGAAAGATGGGGTGAATACATAGAGGAACTGTTCTGGGATGAAAGAGGTGACAAACCACTGATTTACAAGAACATGGATGGTCCGCCTGTTATGACATCAGAAATAGAAAATGCCATAAAGAATGTAAAAAGGGGAAAATCAGTAGGACCAGATAACGTGGCTATAGAACTGGTCGCAACTACAGAAGACATTGGAGTGGAAAGGTTAACAAACCTGGTCAATAGAATATATGACACAGGAGAACTACCACTCGATTTAACAAAATCAGTTTTCATAACATTACCGAAGAAACCCGGAGCAGTAGAGTGTGAGTTACACAGGACAATAAGTTTAATGAGTCATATCATAAAAGTGATCCTGCTTGTCCTTTTGAACAGAGTAAAATACAAAACACAACTAGAGACTTCTGATGTTCAATTTGGTTTTATAAAGAACAAAGGAACTCGCAACACAATCTATTCACTAAGAACACCGACAGAGAGATGCATTGAAGTTCAACAGGATGTCTTTTTATGTTACATAGATTACACGAAAGCATTTGACAAAGTCAGACATGAAGATCTCATCAGAATACTGTGTGAACTGGACATTGATGGAGAAGACCTACAGCTGATAAGAAACTTATATGGGGAGCAGACGGCAGCAATGAGAGTAGATGATAGCATAGGTGAATGGAAGCAAATAAGAAGAGGAGTAAGTAAAGGTTGTGTTGCATCCC
>RDPX01000045.1:3330994-3389717 GCA_003991215.1 Morbakka virulenta | reverse complement strand
GATAACGAGCAGTGGTAACTTCTCACCTGCCATGCTTGCAATGACCAAAACTGTAATGCGGTCCTTTGATCTCTTCCCTCCTGCGCACGCTTCATCCTTGAATGCATGGTTGCGATCAGGCAGACACTTGAAAAACAGGCCTGTTTCATCTGCATTGAAAATGTTATCCGGTGAAAAATCTTGCAAAAGTTGAGGCAGACGATCAGAAAACCAGGATTCGGTGGCATGGTTGTCAACTGCAGCTGCTTCACCGTGCAGACCCTTGCACACGATACTCTGTCGCTCTTTCCATCGATTAATCCAGCTGGCGGTGATGCTATCTGAATTCCCGAGATGTAATTCACGAGCAAACTGACGAGCCTTCAACAGTAAAGCATCCCCGGACAACTGTTGCTTGTGTTCCCGAGCAAGACGGACGTAATCCAGAAGTGGCTGATTCAGAGCTTCAAACTTGTGTGTTCTGGCTCGCTTTGCATCAGGATTTCTGCCAAGTTCATATTCAGCAAAGATTTTGTTGGCATTTTTCAAAATAGTGTTAACAGTGGTACGAGGCATATGATGCTCCAAAGCAAGCTTTGAGAGATTTGTTTTGCCAGCACGGTAGTCTACAATAACATCGTATCGCGCTTTGAGAGTATGAGAAGAGTGCTTTCTTGTAGACATGTTTGTTAAAACGTATGCCTGAATCTATCTGAATGAGCTAATTCAAGTGGACGAATGAATCAACTGAAAAAATTGATTCACTGTTAGCTGAAAATTCTCGGTCATTGGCAGTCTGACAGTCTCTCTTCTTGTACCGCGATGCGTTGATGCCTGTAGATGTCGTACGATTAATTGGTCTCAGACAACTAGGTCACCGGGGTCAAAATCTAAGAACAGTACTTTCCCTGACACCTTTATACCGCTAACCTTGAGACAAAGCTTCAGTTCCTAAGTTGAATGCCAAGTCTGAGCTGTCTGGAAAATAAAAATAGGCCTACTGTTCTTAGATTTTGATGCGAGTGTCGGTTTAAGCAGATTTACCCTTCTAGGGACATGTAAATGTGTGACGAAATAAGCGAAGTGACGAATTAGGAGGAGACGATTTAGCCGGATTTACTTACACAGAATACAGTAGCAATTTTACGGTTCCTAACGAACACTGACGAATTAGGCGAACTGACGGTTTAGCTGCTGACGGATTACACAGATTCTACTGTATATCGGTCAGTGCGAAGAAGCCCCTCAAGACGGGAATCATTTAAGCTTGAGATCTTCACTGTACAAAATCTCATGCGAAGGCGACATCGAAGTGCTAAAAGTAAAATGGCTTTCATTGGTATAAATGGTTACAAAGGGGGATTAGTTGTCATTACTAAACGCGAGAAGATTTACTGGTTTAACATTATAATTAAGAACAGGCAGTAGTGTTGGATGTAATATGTAACCGTCTCAATCTGTTTGAATTGGTGACAACTACATTTTGGGGGTTTGTCTTTGGTTATAACCCATGTATTACTCTGCTTTTAGGAGATGCAGTAGTGTGAGTTGAGTACATCGAGTTGAGTTAAAAGTGGTATGGAGAGCAGTGCATTAGAGCAGGATTAGTAATTCTGTTGATTTTTGATGCTGTACGTGTTTTCTTAGGCAAGTTACAGGGCTGGGGAAAAGAAAATAAATGAAAGACTTATCGGGCATTGTTATGATGTATATCATACTGTTTAAACATCGCTCTACTAAACAGAGAGTGTTTTTAGTATGTTTTTTATGACAATATTTGTAGAACGAGGCACCGTTTTTGGATCCCACTGGTCTCTTTCCTGGTTTATTGTGTAGAGCATCTATGATGTCGCATATGTCACAACCGGTATTGTACTGTAAGAATGTGGAGACAGTTGTTAAAATATTACCACTGAATACAGGCATTGTGTATTTTGCTATAATTTCACACTGGGCAATGTAAGCTTTTGTTCTTAGTCATCCCAGATTGAGAAGATTCACGAAAGTGCCATTTCAACTTCCGAAAAGGTAAAAGAAGGAAACGAAAATATTAGGGAGGTGAGCTAATTCGACTGGTTTTTTATTAAATTTATCATAATATGTCTTAGTATTTTTTATATTTAAGTTTATATACCACATTTTTTAATCAATATTTTCTCACTTCTAACGAAAAGTAGAAACTATCCATTTACAGAGTGGTGTGTGATATGAATACTAATAATAATTTTATATAAACGTCCATGCACATGTATTTTCCCAAACCTTTATTCCACATACGATCACATCACACTTCGTATGAAGATATATTTTATTTGTTGTGTAAAATTAATATCAGGTTATTTCTATATAATAGTCGCAGCAGTTAACTGATGTGGACTGATCGACAAATAGAATTATATATGTTATATTTTGCTTTGCTTTTAACGCATGAAGAAATATCTTTTTAATAAGGTGCCATATTGATGGGGTTTTTTCCCTCCCCTTTTTGGGTGATATTTGAAAATATTATTTTATGACAGTTTTAGTTTGTTCTTCAGTATGAAATCGTTAAACGTCTGGTATGTTTGAGAGTTGCTGTGGTTATTTTTGAAAAATACGAAATCCGTTTTAAGATTTGTTAATTTTTTTTTCTCGATGTCTTGTTAATTGAAACACATTGGGCGAGAATTTTTCTGGTAATATTTCAAGTCCTAAATTAGTATAAACGTGATTTTAATGTTCTTTTTAAAATCCTGGTAACATGGGAAATGAATTCCAAGAAAGATTACTTGAAATAAATGATGATATCTTTGCTTTTGATTGTAAAAAAATATTGTTATGCTGATGGTTTAGCCAAGTTATTATACTCAATTAAATGATTTTATTTCTTTTATTATAGGCTATCAAAAACAGTGCTACATTTCGAGTATGGATTCTATTTTTCTTAGTAATGTGTACATTTTCATTACTTTTTCTTGACTGGTACAATCCATGAGGTTACCTTAATTTAGGGACATATAGTAACAATTTGTATGTAGAAATATAAATGCAGGAGACTTTATGGTCATTGTTGACATAGTACGACACAAAAACATGGTTAAATTCACCCTCGATTTTGGTTTGTTTGCTTTGTTTGTTTGTTTGTTTGTTTGTTTGTATTTTTTTGTTTGGCCTTTGATTGAAGCAATACTGGTACCTTCAACAGTTCGGTAAAGAAACAATTGCAGTTCCACACACTATTATCGCATCCCCCGTCANATGAATTCTAAGAAAGATTACTTGAAATAAATCATGATATCTTTGCTTTTGATTGTAAAAAAATATTGTTATGCTGATGGTTTAGCCAAGTTATTATACTCAATTAAATGATTTTATTTCTTTTATTATAGGCTATCAAAAACAGTGCTACATTTCGAGTATGGATTCTATTTTTCTTAGTAATGTGTACATTTTCATTACTTTTTCTTGACTGGTACAATCCATGAGGTTACCTTAATTTAGGGACATATAGTAACAATTTGTATGTAGAAATATAAATGCAGGAGACTTTGGGGTCATTGTTGACATAGTACGATTTTTTTGTTTGCTTTGTTTGTTTGTTTGTTTGTTTGTATTTTTTTGTTTGCCCTTTGATTGAAGCAATACTGGTACCTTCAACAGTTCGGTAAAGAAACAATTGCAGTTCCACACACTATTATCGCATCCCCCGTCACAGAAGAATATTCTATTTTACGAGGATCATAGACTTTCCTGTTTTGATTTTTTTCGTTAAAATGTTTCCTAAATATATTGTATAATTTGTTAAATATATAACTATGTCGCATAGATCCATTTCTTATTAGATTTGTAAAGAACAAATATGCAAGCCTGTTTTGTTTTGGCAATAGCATTCAAATTCGGAATACAACATTTTTTTATGTTTTATTGGATTTACCTAATTTTTATTTCTATCTGGGTACCGATTGTCGATTTTTCTTGCGCATGGAATTTTTATGTATTAAAAACTTGGTAAATACAGTTTCGGTGAAACTTGCGACAGATATCGGGAAATCAAGGCACCATACAAGGGCTTTGTTCCAAGATATAGAACAAGGTGCGACAGGTGCTTCTGACGTTAGATGTTTCACACCTAATGTCAGAAGAAAATCTAATGTCATAAGCTCGCGGGTGTACAGCACGGTCGACATTAGTTTAGACCAAGGTCTTCTCCTTCATTCAGGCATTGTGATCCTGTTACATTTAAAAGCTCAGTAAAGAAAGCTGTAAATCATGATCAGAGAATTCGCAATTCACAAGCCGAAGGTACCTGATGTCACTAAAGAGGTTTTAACTGAAATCGAATTGGCGCTGAGACCATTTTCAACCCAGATACATTCAACGGAAATCCACACGACCAGCTTCAAAATGCCTGAAATGAAGGAATTGAAGAAAGTATTGTATAAAAAGAAAAAGCCAATACAGCTTAATACGAAAAGAAGTAATAATGTTGCAGTGAAGGGGGCAAGCCGAGTTGAACTTTATTATTTCTTAGACGAAAGAACGAACAGAAGTGCATATTGCCTCAAGACGGTTAAAAGCCATTCTAAGTCATGCTTTCAGGCAACACAGAATGTGGTGCTGGCTCATAAATGCCTTGATTAACTTGTTAGCTGATTATGACCAAATACATTTTTGAGTGCCATGGAATGTGTGAGAAGTAGTCCTCGAAATGAGGCAACTACATATAACAACCCAGGCATAACCAACATGAACAAAATGGAACCTTTTTATAAAGTGAAAGTCGCAAAACGTATGTATTAATTGTTTTGATATAAGGTTCTACTTTCGTCCCGGTATTTTATATGACGCCAATGCTAAACAATGAAAATCATAAACATGGCCCCTCTGTGCCACATGTAGGAAAGAAAAGTTTCGTAACATCATCTGTAATTACATGAAAACATCCATGCACTTTTCGGGAAAGCTAAAGACCGAACTTCTGTAAATACTATTGGATTTCCTTTTCATGGAAGGTGCCTAAACTTCCTCCTCCTTACTACCAGCAAATCACTTTTCCAAAGGTGTGAACAGATTTCTCTCAAGGGGAAGTTAGGAATGTAGTCCTCTATTTTCAATTGGTCAAGACCAGATTCACCGATCATTTTGTCCTGATCGTTGGTTATTACTGATGTAAGTTAGAAAATATCAAACGAGACAGTGATTTGGGGTTTAACAAGTTTTTTAGTGTCTTTACGATATATTCTTACTAAAATTTTTTGTTGACGTCTGAAATGGAGAGTGGTGATGTTTTGCATTATGATCTGTTTTCATCGTTCATCGCCCTCCTGTGGTTTGACTCGATTCCATGAATATAAATAGCTTTAAAAACCCTGCACTTACGCCTCTCATTTACTGGATCGAGTCAAAACAGGGTGCAGTTTATGAACAATCCGTAATAACGTTTACCACTATCTCCCTTTTAGAAGATTTAAAATAAATAACGGTTCATCGTCACTTATATTAGCCCTTCATTTTCTGTAGTTCAGTTTGAAGGCTTATTGATTGCTTTACAGTTCAGTGGTACATAAATCCCGAATCTACTGTCTAAGGCGACAACATATTTGTCACCAAGCGCAAAATTTACAGTTTTTGCTTCCTGAGATGATTAAAAAGTCAATGCCTGTACTGAGGAATTTAAGCCTTGCTTAGGTGGAAGAAGTAAATAGGACCGGACATTTTATGTGTAAATGCTTATCCTTCAAAAACTCCAAATGAATGGCAAAGAGTTAGGGCCTTTGTTCTGTTACCCTGTTGCTAGTAGAACTATTTCTTCACAGTAAAAGAAGTTGACCAAGTACTTAAAACAGTTACTTGTCTGTATTCAAAATCTGCTGGGTGAGCTGGTGGGTTTTTAGATCATTTTACTCTCCTTTTTGGCTTTCGTCTCCATTTGTGGTATGTGGTGTATGGTACATTCTTATTGGTGGTCCTATTTAAGAACAGTCAGTGGAATTATGGCTGCTTTTGTGGCTTCTTATTGTTGATGGATCTGTGTTTGCATGTTATGGTGCTTGAAGTGGCCATCGAAGGGACAGGAGGTCTTCATGTTTGTGACCTTTGTAGATTTCTCTGTTTTAGGGTTTAAGCTCGTGTGCATGAGTCCATGTTTTGCTATTATTTTATGGTTGGGATACATGAAACTGTCCCTTCTTTCCTTACAGTGACTTATTAGCAGAACCAGGTTACCTTGTTCCAGCAATGGATAGTTGCGCCATCTACTGGAGTTGATTTCAGTGAGAGTTTGTTATCAAGACTTGTCTGTTTCTGGCAGCAACCACATTAGCATGGTTTGGAAATTAATGGTGATAGCCTCCTATGAACATCATGGCATCTGGTTCAAGGCCAGTGTTGTTATAGGGTATCGATCAGTAGGGTTATTGGAATTTGGTCACTTCAATAGTGGGGAGAGTTCCATTATTTGTTGAAAAATGTACAGCATTTCTGAGTTTTGACAGAATATTCAGCTTCATTTCTAACTGGTGTTGGTTAGCCACAGTTCTTCACTGGCGTCACATAAATTCTTTTTTCATATTAAGTGGAGCTAAACCATCAACTTTAATCTTTAGAGTTGGCAAAATTTAAATATAAATCTGACAATATCTGGTATTAGGTGACTCACAGAAAAAAGGTATCTTGAAAAGCTCTATAGGTAATACAGTAATCCTCGATGAAGTTTACATAATCTTGGCAACGAATTTATATATAAATTCTATTTACAGCGGTAAATCCTAGCAAATTTCCTTAGTCATTTTTGACGCCAAGAAATTATTTTGAATCAGGAGGACACCCAATTACTGTTAAGAGACGAAAGTAGCTCAAATTATTTTTTGAATTTCGTCGGACAATTTTTACAAGCCATCCTACCGCTACAAGATAAAACCTCTTCTTTAGTATTTATGATTAAATGGTTTCCCGGCAGCTTAGCTAACAGTGGCCTAATAAAAATAAAAAAGTCGCTTGTCTCTAAATTCAAACACGATTAGAATATCTCATATATTCTCTTAAGTGCAGGACCGACAAATCAAATAAAATTACGTTAACACATGAAAATGAAATATGGCAAATCACCAGGCAAGAACAACACACCAGCTAAATCAATAAGAGCTGGAGGCAAACCTATCGTTTACGCTTTTAAAAAGCTTTTTAATCTGATGCTGGCTTTCAGTTAAGCGCCACGTTTTAATTATTCATCATCGTTTTTGTCAGTTTTAAGAAGAGGAAATACTTGAAATGTAGACCAATTAGCCTGTTCAATCGTATAAACAAAATCTTCATGACGGTCATAGCAAACTGAATAAGACCAGATATATACCTTGACCGAATAAGACCAGATATATACCTTGATCTTCCACCATCTCGAGCATCCTATCTACCAAATAGAGATAGAACTGAACAAATTTTCTCGTTACAACAAATCATTGATCCTAGAAGGCCGTGCCAATGGTACAAGAAACCGAGGAAGACCAAACCGTTCCTGGATAGATAACATGGATTGGGTCTCCATCTTGGGACTGTATAAATCCTGTTGCAATAAACAAAGAACGATGATAAAGTTTTTTGTTGTAATGCTTCGTGTTCTGTACAAAATGGAGAAAACGAAATATATATTTATACAAAGAGAAGTGGGTCAGGAGAAGTCTAATCCTTGAGTCGTTGATTATATTTGTAACACAAATACCTGAAAGCTTTCTTGTAATTTTTGTTAGAATTAATTTTAATCAAAATTTAGATTTTTAGAAGTATTTTTGGAATTGTTCTGATCTATTAATACAAACCATAAGACGAAATCATAATAAAAACGAGTTGGACATCTCTAATTTTATCTTTCACATGGTCATTCAGGTATTCATAATGTTTAATAAAAAATACGTTAGTTTTTAATCTTGTCATCATTTACATGTTTCGGTATTCGCATACCTTCTTCAGAATGTATATAAAAATGTACAAGAATTATCAAGGCTTTATATATCCAGAAAACTAATCAAAACGTCATAATTAAATGTTACAAAACGTATGTAACAATATGTTAACGCCTCTCATTTCGATAGAATATACGACTAAGGATACGTTGCCTTTCATTGATGAAGTTAAACATTATGCAAGCACTAAGCATTAACTGCGCATAAAAGAGGGTTTGCATGTTAAATGGAAACAACCGGCATTAAAAAAACAATTATATTGTTACATAGTACAATTACTTATTTAATGCCTGTATTTTATGTTATCTTTTGTGTATTGTTACATACGTTTTTTAACATTTAATTATGACGTTTTGCTTAGTTTTCTGGATATATAAAGCCTTGATAATTCTTGTACATTTTTATATACATTCTGAAGAAGGTATGTGAATACCGAAACATGTAAATGATGATAAGGTTAAAAACTAACGTATTTTTTATTAAATTTGTATATTTGTGCTGAATTGTAATATTCGAAACGTGTTGTTTTATACTAGTACAAGTTCACAAGGTTCGCCTCCGAAAACACAATGACACCTCAATGAAGTTAAATTTCAGAGATGTCACCAATACTAAACCGATTGTTGTATGCATGTAAAAAGTGTATCCTTGTTAACATAGCCAGGGGTTTCCGCTAACAGTTTCATGGAAGTAGAGATAATTGATGAAATATGCTATATAATTGGGTTTGGCACCAAGTTAAATCGCCATGTGTATCTATTCCCTGGCAGATCGTGTATGTGTGTCTAGGTCATACAAGACAGAATTATTTTGCAATCAACCCCAACATTTACAAGTTTTTATTAGTGGGCAGAGATCGTATCAATTTTCTCCTTAGAAAGGGGAACACTATTATAGGCATAAAAATTTACTAAGATGTGAGGGTAAATGAAAAAGAAAGACAAAATATCGAAAAGTACAGAGTGTTGAAGGATGAAATAGCAATAGTATGGGATATGCAACAAGTAACTGTGATTCCGACTTCCGTAGGTGCGTTGCGTACTGTCAGTAAAAACTTTGAAAACTTTGTAAGGGATACACAGATCAACATGAAATTGAACACGTACAGAAAACAGTTTTGTTAGGAACAGTGCGAATATTAAGGCTTGTACTTGGTTGCTAAGTCCAAAGGAGAAAGAATGTATGATTCCCCATAGAATTTGTTATTGTACGTGAGGAAAGATCAATCTCGAGACATTGAATTAATAAATAATGTAATAATAATGATGATAAGGTTCTGAAGATTGTTATTGTCTGTTGCTAATAAGGATGAGCATCCAAAGTCTAAAAAAATGCTCCATATGGCAAGCGGAACATATAGCCTCTGACAATTAATTCCAGCTCTGGGCCTTCTTGTGGCAGAGCTCTTCGGAACTAACGTGTTTGAAAACAATGGCAAAAAGACCAGACATGACTTTGAAGGACGATTTAAAAAAGAAATATGTATTGTGGAAATGGCATGCCCTGGAGAACGAAACAGACAAACAAAGAGATGCGAAAAGATTACGAAATATCTACAATTGCGTTTCGAACTTCGAGATAGAAGGCAAAGGTTCAAATGAAAGTTAAATCAGCAGCAATTGAATGTTGTGGTGGTGGAATGAAGGAATTAAAAAATGCGATAAAAGAACTATTTGATAAAAAGAGTATGGATAAAATTCCGAACGAAATGCAAAAGGCAGTGTTATGGAAAAGCGAAAAAATTATTATAAAAGTATTGTTTGGATTAATAGGATAAATGATATTTCTATTAGCTACCAAAACGTGTTAGCTAAAGACACTGGCCATGGATATATATCCACTATTTATTGTAAAATGTTTGTATCTGAGGTTACGAAGTTCCATAGTCTGAGTAGCTTCTATTTCTAATCTTTAACTTGAATTGTTAATTCGAACCGCTATTTCTTGACTTCTTTCACCTGCAACATATTTCAAGTTATTTTAAAGTTATAGAAATTCTTAATTTCATTGTCGTTTAAACAACGACAATGAAATTAAGGGGGTTCGTTACATCAAAGAGCATACAGAATTTTTTTTTGTTGGATTGGAATAACTTATGCTAATTTGTTATTGTTGAGAGGGAAAATCCCTTGACCTAGTAGATTGCCTTAACTTCTTAAGCACTGGTTGTCATGACTTTCTTTATTATTTTTACCACAATATTATTCATATCACTTGCTAGTGGTAATAAAAATATTACTAATATTAATATTGTTGTTACTTTTTACATTTCTGTTTTTCCTTAATTATGTACACTTAATAATATTAATATTAATATATTATTAATAATAATAATAATAATAATAATGATAGTAGTAGTAGTAGTAGTAGTAGTAGTAGTAGTAGTAGTAGTAGTAGTAGTAGTAGTAGTAGTAGTAGTAGTAGTAGTGGAAGTGGTGGTGGTGGTGACAATGGAAGTTGCAGCAATAAAAGAGGTAGAAGAAATAGAGGAAGCAGTAGTAGCAGCAGCAATAATAATAGCAGCAATAGTAGTAACAGTAGCAGTGGTAATTCTAGTTGTAGTAATAGTAATAGTAGAATAATAGAGTTAGTTGTAGTAGCATAAGTAGTGGTAGTAGTAGTAGTAGTAATAGTAGTAGTAGTAGTAATATATATAGTAGTAGTAGGGTAGTAGTACTAGTAGTAGTAGTAGTAGTAGTAGTAGTAGTAGTAGTAGTAGTAGTAGTAGTAGTAATAGTAATTGTTGTAGTAGCAGTAGTAGTAGTAGTCCATGTGGTAGGTGCACCAATATGGTTCAAGTAAGGGGGAAGTTACCATCGGAGCTTGACATCGGGCAAGTGACGTAAAAAGTGCTATGTCTTTGGCCAATGGATCATATGGCCGGGTTACCAGAAGCAATGCACGAGAAAAACAAAGAGAAAAAGCTGAGATTGTTTGGTAAAAATTTGAAGATTTGAATTCACTGTGTTACATTTCGCTTCAGCTGTGTATACTGTAGATAGATGTTGATGTGTGATTGGAAATATTGTATTCAGCAGTTTTACTGTTTTTGTATTTTTAGTTTGTGGCCTGAGTATGAAGTATTAACTTCGAAACATGTTGCAAAATTTAAAAAAATGCATTATTGGCTGAAATTGTTTGCCTCATTTTCAGACACAGTTTTTTTAAAAGTTGCTGTGGTTGCATTGTTTCCTTCTTGGAAGTTGGTTGTTCAAGAAAGGAAGCGTTTTGAGTTTTTGTATTGGAATCTTATGGAGCAAAGGAACAGGTTCCTTTCAGGAGTGGTAGAGGGTAAGAAATAATATCATGCATTGTTTATACAGGATGAATGAGTGCAATTTATTCCGGTATGTGAGTTATGTTAACTTGTTTAGAAAGAAATTTTGATTAGAGCATGCAAACATCATGAAACCACCTTTGCCGGTTTGCCATAAGAATATATCAATAGGTTAAATAATGTCTCAGATTACAACCTTAAATACGTGCTTGAAAGGAAGCCATTAATGTTTCTCTTAGAATTTCGTTTAAAACTTTTATTGCACGGAGGTCACTTATGAAAAGCGTCTGTGAAATGGTACGAACACGCCCGTCTGGGAGCACTTAACAGAGGATCTCTGAATTTATTTGTACCCAATTGTCGAAGAAAGTTAAAACTAACTTGCAATAAATGATAATTTACTGTTTATGTAAAAGGTAGACGTAACGGTGTAAAGGAATTTTTATCCAAAGTTTAGGAAACCTTGATTGATATAGAAAGGAAAGATTTGTCTACTAGACAACGCAATCATCTTTCCATACATCGTCGTGTGATGTATTTATTTAAATTCAGTAATAGTTTACCATACGACATTGGCTTGTTGATTAATAAATGCATATTCTAAGCAACTGTTTTGGCTATGGTTTTTTGCACAGACGTAATTTTTAGATTAAAAGCGAACCTTGTAAACAATTTGAATTGGAAAAGGTATTAATTGCCCAAGGTCGTCTGCTATACGACACATTCGTATATATTCCTGTAAGTAAGCATTTAAATCGAAAATTTGGTCGACGCTATTGATAACTTAAATTTCTTATTTTTCAAAATTTAAATTGTTAATCACTTGCTCTGTATCGGTGCCAGGAAATCAGCTGTCTTCAAATCTTTTAAGAGTTTACGTCAGTTATAATAACATTACAGTAGCTTTATACACCAGTATACATAAAATTTATAGAAAAAACCAAGACATATTATTTTAAGTATAACAGTGAGAGAAAGATTGTTTCTTTAGCAAAAAAGACTGACAGTGACAGCATCAAACTTATCTCAAGTCATTAAAAGCTAAGCTAAATCTTTGTATTGTAGATAATTGTAGCAGCTCTTTAATATGTAATAATAAGTGATATTACCTAGGTATATTGCAACAATAAATTGGCACCCAGCAGAGATTAGTTTTTTGTTTGGGCTGCAAATGAACTATTTTGAGCATGGGTTAACAGTCACCTAGAGAAAATGTTACCAAAAGGTGGTACCATGAAACCTATTATTGGAATATTGAGCTGTTGTTATGACAACAAGAAAGAAAGAAAGACTCTTTGACACTTTGGAAAGTTGTTTCATTGCTGTGAAAGTTCATATTCACTCTCTTTCCAGCATTTATTGAAATGACTTCTCATTTACATTCAGATTTTAGTAACCCAATATTGATGGTAAGGCAATTTTAGATTGTTTAACCAGTGGATTTGAAGTCTGACAAATTAGGAGTGATATAGTGTATACACAGTGGCAAAGACATATTTATAACATTTAATAATTTTGCTGTTCAATGGAATTTTATGTTCCTAAAGGCCTTTGTGAAACTGGATATAACCAGTAGGAACTTTGCAGTATCAAGAAAAGTAATTTGTGCTCATGCTTCTTCAGTCAGTTACCTTGTGCATATTAACGACTATGATCACTGACAAGCAACATACCACCATATGTGAAACACTACTTATCTTCTGACCATTTGCAGAATTGAAAGACCACTTGCCCTTGTTTGAGCAAATCCAGGGCCAGCCTTCCAAGTGCCAGTCAATGATTCCTACCTAAACAGGCATCAAATGGCCATTAAAAATAATTGACATAAAAATGTGAAAGGGAAAGTAAGTCATATGTTACAGGCAAAGACACTATCAAAATACCAATGTGATAACCTGTCCAACTCCTGCACAGAGTACTCTAGGAGCTGTTGTGTACATAAACCATAGTTTCTAAGTGCCACCTTCCCTGTAAAGTGCACTGAGTGTACCAAAGCCCTAAAAGACACCACATGTTGAATCACCACCATGCCCTATTATCAGCAAAACTGACACTACTAATGATGAGCTTGTGGGTCAGTATCATGGTGAACTACGTACTCTGGCAAGGTTCCATCTTAACATTTGCCACCACTACCATGAATCTCACTATTCTCGTTGATTCTTGCCAACTCCTGCTGTTAAATTTAAACTAATTAAGAAAAATAATAATGTATCACTTCTGAACAGACTTAATTATCACTAGCCTTGGATTCATCAGATGTTATTGAAGTTGATCCTATCACTAATACTGCCACAGTTCAACAGTCTTGTTGAACAACCAAAGCACCTCATCTTTATCAGGACTATGACATGTCATATGATTGTCTGTTCACAGAAGAAAAGTGGTGGTCATACTAAGCCATTCAATAGTTGTGAGTTGTTCACATACTCAGCTGCAACATGGTGCCACAATATGATGCCATTATTAGCTCCTGTTGATGTGTACCAAATACAAGAGACAATAGTGACATCACTTGTACTCACAGATAGTTTGAGATATTCACCTGCAACTTCAAAATTAGATGGACTGTCTTGGTAGCATTATGTTTAGTTAAAAGAATTTTGTTATTCCTATTGTTTGTTTGGTCTTGTGGATTAGGCATATCATTGACAATCAATAAGAACATCTTTTGAGAAGGTAACACATGGCCAGTATTTCACTTGCAGTGGCTATTTAATTTTTATAAGCAATTTTAATTTTTGAAACATTCCTGTACATTTCTTGACAACAGAATATCAAAAATAGACAAGTTGTTTTTGAAATATATTTTATATAAATAAAATATTAAATTATTAGACTCTTCTTTACCTGCAACCTCTCATAAGTTTTTTTTCAGAATGAAGCTTATGGTGAGAATTATGGCCATAATATGATTTTGTGTCATTGCTAGACTTACTTTTTAGTTTGGGCAGTAGGCATGGTCTGGCTCAAGCCCCATGCAATGGAGAAGTAAGATACCTCCTTCCCTCCACTAGTCTAGGGTAGCACCTTGGGCAAGTACTAGTAACCCCTGCATCTCCCCTTTCCAGGGTTACAGACACCCATCCTCCCAGACACTTGGAGTTGAGACAGCCAGGGCAGGCAGTGTAAAACGTTTTGTCAAATCAACTACAAAAGGTGTGACTATGCCTCATCGGTCAAGGCTTGGATTTACAATGGCCACCATTGTTGCTGATGATCATCAGGGTGGTAATGGAAACAATGCTACTGTAGGTTAACAAAGGAGGCAAAAGAAGTGTGGTGGAGCATATGTCAGATGGAATAGGGAGCATGGAAAGGTGAAAAGTGTGGATGTGAGGATAGGTACCTTGAATGTTGGAACAATGACAGCAAAGAGTCGTGAGATAGTGGACATGATGAGGAGAAGGAAGCTGGACATCCTTTGTGTGCAGGAGATAAGGTGGACAGGTGCTAAGGCCAAGAACATAGGGGAAGGTTTCCAGCTGTACTACATGGGAACAGAGAAATCTAAAAATGGGTGGAGGTTATATTGAAACAGAAGTTCACAAATGGTGTGTTGGAAGTCATCAGAAAGTCAGACAGGTTGATTGTTATCAAAATGGAACTTGGACAGAAGGTTGCAAACATCATCAATCCTTTGCCAGTTTCACATAAACATTTCCTTCTTAACTGAAGCAAGCATCAAAATAAAAATATATTTTTAAGCTTTAGTCTGTGCTGTTAGCATTGCCATATTCATTGCATATTTTTAATTTTAATTACACAGCAATGTTTATTGAAACTGTTGCAGTAAAATTAGCCTGTTATGCCATAATGTCACATCCTTTTTAGTTTATGAGATAGCTGTATCCATACAATTTGGGTGCTAGATTGCAGAAGTAAAGATGATTTTGTGGTTTGACAGTTCTGGACTTATATTCCTGGATAATTATTTAAATAGGGTGTAAGATATTTGTAAAACTTAAAATTTATTCTAATCATATCAGTAGGATTTCATGGTAGTTTTTTTGTTGTAGTGTTAGGTATATATATTTCTTACTCTTATGAGAACACCTATGCTAACTTCAGATAATCTTTTGTCAATCAAAACTATCCTCATAACAAATATTTACCACAAAAATCAAAGGTTAAAATGGCTAAACGTTTTTAAGGTGAGTCATAGTCGTATGTCACACTGTTAGATTTATGGAATTGGTGTAATGAACTAGTGATGAGCCACTATATATTTACAATAGTATTTTAAGATGGCACATTAATTGTTTTAAGGAAATTTCAATTCTTATTGGTGGTGATTGGTACTTTTTCTGGGTAAAGCAAATTGTGTGAAATTTTCAACATTGTTCTTTCAGCTGACTATTACACATATAGAAGAATATGCTTGTAATACTGAAGAAACCCATGCCACATCCTTTTCTTCCTCAGGATAATATATGTCAGCCAGTCATGTGTTGCCTCATATTCTGTACTCAGGGGAATTATTGTTATACACAATACTACTGGGTTACAAACTTTTTGAAATAACCTTGTTGCCTTGTTGTGCTTCTCCTGACATTTTGCCAGAAACTACATTTTGACAGCACACCAGTTATTTAAGATATCAACTATTCTGGGAGGAAGTGTGTAAAGAAGTCTGAGTTGTTTACTCATAGTCAAGATTGCATGAAAATGCTCTAATACAAGGTATTCAAGTATTTGGATGAGTTTTGGGATTCTTGTATTGAGTATTTTTAGCTCTTCATAGTATATTAGTGTCTTTTCTTAGGGCATCTATTATGGGTAATCCTCCAAAGTGTGAATGGATATTGGCAAACAATGAAAACCATTTGAAATGATAATCAACCTCAAAGGATTCAAATGGTTATGTTACACTTTTTGAAAGAATATATAAATTTAAGGCAAGCATGTGGAATGTCACCAGATTGTTTTAACCTCTATGGGGAAATCATCCTCAGAGATCTTAAGAAACTGCTTAAGAGCTATTTGTAATGCCATCAAGATAAATAATATTTGTTATGCTGAAGACACAGTCTTCATTATTATGTATAAAAAGGGCACTGAGAATCTGACTCATGTTACACCAGCCTCCAGTATATGTAGTGGTCTCAACTTTAACTGCAAAAAAAACAAGAGGCTACACCCCAAAACATAAGGCAGAGCCAAAATTTGAACTTGAGATACATGGTGAAACCATAAAACAAGTACCATTTTTCACTTATCTTGGATCTTACATCAGAGCCAGTGTGAGAAAAATCAAACAGAGAATAGGTATGGCCAAAGACAACAAATTAAGAGCCATCTTTACTGATCAAAAAATTTCATTGACCATCAAATTTTGGCTCCTAAAAACTTATCTCTGGTCAGGCTTCTTGTATGGAACAGAAGCATGGACACTCAATGATTGGGGAAACATGGAAAAACATAGATGCCACTGGGATGTAGTTTTACTGCTGCATGCACCAAATTTTCTATGTTGACAAAGTAATAAACATTGAAGTGTTGAGCAAGAAAGAGCATTATTTATAATGATTGTCAAGCAATTAAGATCAGAAAACAGAACCTGGAGGACCTTTGCCTCGGTGGGTGAATTGAAGGAAAGCATTTCATGGTAGACAGAGGAAAATGTATTTGTGGAACTTTGAACACCACTTTAAGACCAGCAGAGAGCTATGGGCTGCATCCAAGACCAAGAATAATGGTGCAGCATCACAGTACAATAGAGATTGCCTAAGCTTGTTTCAAGTTGGCCAAATTGAAGGGGAGGACCTGAGATGGCCATGATAGCTTGCACATATTAGGTTAAGGATACTTTTGGGAATAGTTCATGAATGTAATACACAATTAAATCAACTTGTTGTGTGTTGTTTTATGTGTGCGTGTTTGTGTGTGTGTGGATGCATTTGTTTAAGCAGACAAAGAGGTCTGATTCAAAGAAATGGTGATAATAAGACCCCCTACAACTTACAGTATAGTATTAAAGGAAACTGAATAAAAATACCCAACAGATGGTAAAAATACAAGAGCCATTAACAAGGTTGTATGTATTATATTTGTTCCCCTAAAGTGGGAGCTGACATTGTGGAGTAGCTGAAGCCCATGTCTATTGGGTTGAATTTTGAAGATGGAGAAACCTAAGGGTGTTTTGCATAATGGAAGGAAGGAGGTTGGTGGATAGATCATAAGAACGTTTTGGTAGAAAATAAGTAATTAGAAAAAGTTTGGAAATAAGAAGGGAAAAATAATACTTGACAGCTAGTTGAAAAGCAAGGCTTACAGTCATTGATATTATGAAAAAGGTGCAGAAATATTAGTTATATCTGGTTAGTTACTAATGCGTAGTTGTAAGAAAACTCAGAATTAACCAACCAAGAAGATGAATAAAGCTGACTTGGATGTAATAAAGCCAGGTAGGATGTAATAAAGAACAATTGGGTTAAGGGTGATACAAAGAGCTTTCTTTCTTGTAGACCCTGGAAAAAACCTGGAAGCAACATTTTGTATGTCTCCATGCCTCTGTCTTTTTAATGCCTTTATGACTATGAAATACCATGCAGTATTAACAGTTCTATTGACCTGTTTTATCACACAGACACACACAGAAATACATGCACACATATACAAACAAACAAAACAAGACATAATACCTTAAAGGGTAAAGACCCACATTTAAAGGTTGGCCAATTCTTATACAAAGTATTACCAATATGAACACGTTTTTATAGCATAACCAAATAATTTGAATACAATTTTTGTTTTAAGGTTTCTATGGAAAACCATGGACTCCGGAGCAGCGTTTACATCTTTTTCAAAGGTGAGTTTTTTTAGTAAGATTTAGGAATGTTTTGTACTGTCAGTGTAATTATAAATGCCAGTTGCAGAATTTTTCCATAAATGAAGAAATAATAACATACCTATCTGACACTATACACTATATCACATTGATAAAGAACCCAAGTTTCAACTTCGAGAATAGTGATTTTTAAAGTACAAACATTTATCTAAGCATTTAGCAAAACCAACCTTGAAAATCATCAGGAAAAAGGCAGTAAAAATGAACCAGAAAGAGCAGTTTTGAAAACTGTCAGGCTTTTATTAATACTAGAACTATTGCGACAGGGAAAACATGCCACCAAGGATTATTTATTTAGAGTTTTATAAAAGTTGAACTTCATTTTGCTTTTGCTCAGAAAAAAGGAAAAATAGTTTTTAAGCAGTACGAAAAAAGGAACTTGCCTTGCATTCAGTCACAGTTTATTCTTGATTTAGTGGTTATTAACATACCCTTAAACAATGAGGAGCTATGGCTGAATGGTTAGTGCAACTGCACTGTAACCAAGTATTCTGGGTTCGATTCCCTGAGCAGGCGACTTTGGAACTTTACAAAAGAAAAGGCCATTAATTGGTGTCACGAAGGGCATCTGCCAAGAAATTCCTCACTGCCAAATCTAAGTCCCTGTGAAGGGCACTGTCTGAGCCCCAGTTACTGGGGAAAAATGACATTTAAACAAAAAAAACCCAAAAATGTATCTTTAAACAATGAGATTAATGACTGGAGATACTTGTGCAAATACTGTTTTAACGTTAAGTGCTAAAATAATCAGTTGAGAGTTTGAAACTTTTTGCTGGCCTAATCCTTTGCCAAATCAGCATAAGATGTTGTATTGCCAAACGCTCATCTTCAATAGTTGTAGGGTACAACTTACGGATAGGGTTATAGAAAGAACCTCCAAAATTGTCAGTGATTATTGATATTTATCAAACGAAATTTTATCAATAACTTTTTTGGGAAGTATTGCAAAAAATAGCACACTGGGTAGCATAGAAAGCTTTGGTGTCAGGGAATTTGAAGCCCTGCACTGAACATTAGGGTGCGAAATAAAGATTCACAGTTTTTTGGGAGATCTGAGAACGCTATAAGCTACTCTAGGAAGGTCTGTGACATAGCCCTGAAAACCTCTAAATCATTTTAGTGCATTTGTCATCCCTAACAGGGATCTAATCGTCTAAGTGGAGTGAACAAATACTTTTCCGAGTCTTTTAAGGTAAAAAGATAGGTTTGGTTCATAATAAGAGCATTTCAAAATAATAAGTAATTTTTGTGTCTCGATGGTTCCCTTGTTCCCAAAATTTGCAATTATCCCCCTCATTATTAGTGATCATAGAGTACTTGCCTCGTATTAAGATTAGAAAACACCTATATTGTTTCAGTAGTCAACAATAAAAAGGAAAAGTTTGATTCACGTGATATTTTTCAATCCTTAAATGACCAAGTGAGTGTATGGCTCATGATCTTTTTCTAGTATCACATAATCCAGTTGGAATCGAGTAATCTTATTAACTATCATGGCACTGAAGATGTACTAAAGGCATGCATATGTTAGCACCCCTTTTACATTTCAGCAATGATAAAACTCGTATTGGACTAGGCAATGTTTAAAACTGTTGCTGACTTTGTTCCATTGTTTCGTTCTGACCATCGTTCTGATTCTGATTTAATATTTAGTATTTTTGAGCATCCTTACGGAATTTTCCTTCAAATGAACGAATTTTTGGAAATTTACGTTACTTGTAGAACAAATTTATTTTCGTTTGAGTGGAACTTCTGTCCACTACGTTTATTCAGGATTCGGCCAAAAATAGATCCACTACTACGAAAAATTTAAAACGGTTTTCGCAAGAACAGATCAACCATAGGACAAATACTCACTATTCGTCGTATTCTCGAAGGTGTTAGATCGAAAAACCTGCCTGCCGTCCTTCTGTTTATTGACTTCTCTAAAGCATTTGACTCAATACATCGTGGTAAAATGAAAAAGATTCTAAAGGCATATGGAATCCCTGAGGAAACTATCGATGCAATCTCAATGCTTTACGTAGACACCCATTCCATGGTACGCTCACCGGACGGAGACACAAACTTTTTTGAGATAACTGCCGGAGTTCTGCAGGGTGACACTCTCGCCCCGTACATCTTCATAATCTGCCTAGACTATGTGCTAAGAAAAGCGCTTGACCAAAATAACCATCTCGGTCTCACGCTCAAAAAGCAGAGAAGTAGGCGATATCCACCAGTTAAAATTACAGACGCGGACTATGCAGACGATTTAGCAGTTCTCGCCGATACACTTAAAGATGCAAACACTCTACTTCACAGTATCGAAAATGCAGCAAAAGAAATCGGTCTCCACCTCAACGCAGATAAAACAGAATACATCTGTTTGAATCAAGACTCATCTGTAGGCATGAAGAGCACCAATGGTAATAACATCAAGCAAGTCCAAGACTTCAAATACTTGGGTAGCCATATTACCTCTACAGAGCGAGATATTGATATCCGATTAGGCAAAGCCTGGGGTGCTCTAAACCAACTTGAAAAGATCTGGAAATCAAATCTCTCCGATAACCTGAAAAGACACTTTTTCAGAGCAACGGTTGAGTCTGTACTTGTTTACGGATCTGTCTCATGGACACTAACCTCAAAGCTCGAGAAAAAGATTGATGGAGCATACACACGAATGTTACGAGCGGCCCTAAATGTTTCCTGGAAAGACCGTAACACAAATAATGAGTTGTATGGCAACGTACCAAAAATAAGCAAAACCATCAAACAACAGAGATTACGCTTCGCTGGACATTGCTGGCGATCGAAAGAAGAGCTTATAGCAGATGTCCTGCTCTGGAATCCAATGCATGGACACAAACCAGTTGGTAGACCTAAGAAAACCTACATTGACCAACTGATGGAAGATACAGGCTGCACATTAGACGAACTACATAATGCGATGGACGAGAGGTACAATGGAGAGCTCGTGTCAACGAATGCCGAGCTAGCTCGACCTAAACAAAACAAACAAAAATAATGGCATTCCATCACAATATGAGCTTTTGCCTCCATCGCTCTCATTTTCAAAGCCCAAAAGAGACAAAATACTTAGTTCGGGTACGCCATTCTCATTTTTAGCTGCTTTAGATCTTGATATATTTATGGGCCTTGGAGCCAAGTCGGCGCACCTTGTCATTGAACCAAAGCTCGATTGAGGAATCTGGGTTAAACTTCTTGATAACACACCCTTCTTCGGTTATTAATAACTATGCCGAAACTTATCGACGGCTAAGCACAACACTTTTGTCGAAGTTTAAACTCCCGCAAATCTTGACTTGACATTAGCTGGCAAAAGATTGAGCACAGATCGGTGCTCTAATGGACATATTTCATTCTACTTCACAATGTGTCCATGTAATTTATTGGTATGTGCGGGAACCATCGTTTTCCTCTTTGATTTCACTAAATAATCGTTTATAGCAAGTCATGACGTTACTACGTTCATCAAGCGACTTGCTGAGTTCTTATCGGAGTCGTGACATGTGTTCAAATTTTTGAATTCGTCGCACTTGCTTGATTGGATTGTGTAGTTCATCCAACATGGCGAGTAAAAGGCGGCGGATAAGAGATAAGATGTCTAAATACAGTACCAGTTCAAAAGACATTCGGGCACGAGACCACTTCTTTGGAAATCCCTGCATTTCGGAGCTGTCGACTGCCTTCTCACTCAGATGCCTCAGACATTTGCCGAAGTTTTCAAGAACTATTTTCATCGCAGTCCACATCTGGTTAATCGAATATGTTCCACAAACATTCGCTGCCGTTGGAACAGAATTCTCAAACTTCTAAGCAAAACTACGAAAACCGCTCAGGCGCTTTTGACATTCTGGTAGTAATAATAAAGTTTCAGTAACAACTCAGTAGTGTCTTTGAGTGCTTTTATTCCTTTAAGTGCATCTTGCACCGTAAGCTCCAAATGTTGTTTGAAATAGTGGGCTCTCCTAATCGAGTAGCAATGTCAATGTGTTCATCCATATTCACACTGGCATCATCAACATTAATATCGCCCAAACTCTCCTGAAAGTTTTTAATACCAAAGTCTGTAAAAGCTTTGATAATGGAATCATAAATAGCTTTTTCATTAGCAGACACTGGCGTCTCAATTTCGAGAAATGCAACGCTTGATTTATCTTTATCAACAAATAGGACATAAATTAGTTCTTGTTCTTTAACACAAGAATCCATATTGCCGTCAGTAAGAACTGAGAATTAATAGCCCCTGAAATAGCTTTAATAGCTCACCTTTCTCAGCTTTTGCAATATAGCCTGTAAAGATTGCGGCGGCTCTGCCGTGGTTGTAACTTTCTCCAAATTTGGGGGGTTCGTTTTTAGTTTAAAGCTTCAATAAGTCTGGGTAATCACTAAAAAGTCGGGGTTTTTTGCCATATAGTAAGTAGAATTAAATTTCGCTCTCATTTTTTTCATGTCAGCACTGGTGATTCGATGTAAGCCTATAGCAATCGGTCTATTTTTCATTGCACTTTGCTAATAAAGTGTTGTCCGCAGTTCACTTTTCTTTAGAATTCGTTGTGTCTCTTCGTGCTGGTGACCGTGTACTTATTTCTTTGCACTATCTTTCTTTACATCTGTTGTACCGACAATCCAAGCTTTGGAAAAGTGTATACAGTTCTCTATCCTTTCCTCCTACCTTCTGCAGACTTGGCACCTGAAATAAATAATTATTCATTTCAAAATAATTATTCATTTCAAAATAATTATTCATTTCAAAATAATTATTCATTTCAAAATAATTATTCATTTCAGAATAAATACTCATTTGAGAATAATTATTCATTTCAGAGTATTCGTTTCNCGGTCTATTTTTCATTGCACTTTGCTAATAAAGTGTTGTCCGCAGTTCACTTTTCTTTAGAATTCGTTGTGTCTCTTCGTGCTGGTGACCGTGTACTTATTTCTTTGCACTATCTTTCTTTACATCTGTTGTACCGACAATCCAAGCTTTGGAAAAGTGTATACAGTTCTCTATCCTTTCCTCCTACCTTCTGCAGACTTGGCACCTGAAATAAATAATTATTCATTTCAAAATAATTATTCATTTCAAAATAATTATTCATTTCAGAATAAATACTCATTTGAGAATAATTAAAAAATAAAAAATTGAGAATATTATAATATACTCAATTTTTTATGAGACTAGTTTATAATAAACTGAGGCTACAAACTCCAAAAATGTAAGAAACTTTAGAGCTACATTGCTTAATTTTAATAAACTGGTGGATCGTAGTTCCATGAAACATCAAATAAAAAGTCCATTAATAAGTCATTATAGACACTAATTATACCACTGTTATTCTTTTATTGAGTTCATTTAATTTCCGAGATCTATATATGTAGCCTATAATATATTATCTACAGACTTGACCAATGTTTCTGGACTATCTATTTATGTTTATCAAGAATTCAAGTTAAGAAACTGACAAGAAAATGTTAGCCCTAACATACCGAAATAATTAAGAAACGTTTAGCCCATTTCTTTTAAATGAATATGAGCTTATTTTTGAACTGCAAAATGGGGGAAACGTAGTATCGATGAAACTAATGAGTCCTTCCATTTGGTTCAGAAAGTAATATTAATTTTGACCCTTTGATAAACCAATGTAGTTATTTTACCAATAACTTGCTTTACAATTTCAGTCTGTTTCGTAACTTCTTTCCGACAAAATTCTTTAAATTTATTGCTTCATGAGTTTTATTAAATTCTTTTGTCCATTTAATTTTTACACTTGTAGTAGTAGAGCGACGACCTGGGTCTGGCTGCGCCCTTACAGTACCCATGCCGCACGCGACACCTTCACCAGAGGATTCGGTCTCGTTTTTGTGGTTGTTTTCTATTTGATTTGAAGATCTCATTTCACTATAAGATTATGGGGTTGATTTTATATCGGCTTTCCTTCCCTCGGGTATTTATAGTGATACCATCACTAGGGCGGCTGCCAACCAAGGCCGGAGCCCTTCCCACCCATAAGATAGACAACTCCGAAGGATGTTAACCCGGTACTTTCAAGATCGATGTGTATTTTAGGATATCATGTAGGATTTGCTGGGAGAATTTGTTCTTGCCCAATTTCGGAACATATATAGATATAATAATGAACGTTTTTGCCAAATAAATATTTTAAAAGATATCATCAATGCCATATTTGAGATTATTTTTCATACATTTATTTAGGAAGTGACTTACTCTACCATATTCCAGCCCTAACTAATACCCTAAACATCTGTTGTCAGATAGACATGAAAATTTTCTTTTTGTCACTTTAATTGATAGACTTCAAAGATATGGCTTGAACACATATATGTATGCACCAAAAGATGATATTAAGCACAGGAAGCTATGGAGAGAAAAATACACAGAATCTGAAAGAGGTATGAAAATTTGTCAATAAAATTTTCAACATACGATAAGCCCCAGTAAATTACTGTTTGGCACAGTTTGGCACTCTATATCCATCATATCTACTTATTGACACCCAACCAGATTGTTAAGAAGGTAATGGATATGACAGAAAATGAAAAGAAATATAATGCAACAGAAGTGCTACGATTAAAGACTAAAATCCTACGACAAAGATCAGCCAAATTAAGGTAAGTTATTAGGCCTGAGGAGTCGTGGCTTAATGGTTATTGCAGTTGCACTGTAACCAAGAGGTTCCGCGTTCGATTCCCTGAGGAGACGAAAAGAATTTTGGAAGTGGGGATGACGTTAAAAACAAAACAAAACAAACGAACAAAAGGAATGAGTGTCTTCAGTGTAAATGGGAGTGTATTAGTTAACATGTCAATTTCTGTTATTGGAACTTAATCTTGACAGTTTCCCCTATGTATTTAAATGAAATTTCCTTGGCTTGGAATCCAAGTTGTCTCATTATTTAAGGCTTTACTCTACAACAGATATATTCAGTAAATTATTTGTATTTGTTTTTACATAAAAGACCTTTCTTAAGAAAAATTACCAGTTGCGGTTGATGAATTTCCTACACATCATATTACTAAAGGAAGGCAAATAGAGAAATATTTTTCAGGCAAATATCTTTCACCGCTGTACCTGAATCCCGGAAGTAATGCAATAATAATGACATTTTCCAAACGGCAAGAAAACAGATCTCACTAAAATAGGCATCCGAAAGATTACCTACATTTAAGATAATTTTAGATAAAAGGTATTTTGATTCGCTTCAGGAATCATACCTGGATCAAGACCAAAAGCTAGGTTCTATCGTGACCACATGAGCAAAATTAGAACAAAATCTTCTGCTACTCTAGATCATTTGCGATTGGGGAAATGCCAGGTTTTTGTAAAGAAGGAGTGGCAGATTTCCCCTTTATCAAAACACTATTATAAACGGTGTAGTATTTATTTCTGGGAAACTTTCCTTCTTTATAGGGTTTGCCTACTCACTTGCCCATTTTATCCCTTTAGTTTATTCATGGCAATATGGGCGGAATAAAAGCTTTATAAAAGTTATGCCAGCTGAACAAGCTGGAATGAAAGTATGGAAATAAACAGAATTCAAAACGAATAGTGTATGTGGAACATAGGTATCAATACTTGTCAAACACCATACTCGAGTGATTTTTAGCCAAGCCTTATCACCTATTTGTGAAAACTAACCCGCCCCAACCTTGCCATAGAGCTTCATCTTAGTATTTTAAGCGTGCAAACTATTGGACCAGTTCAATTTTCCAATTTAAAGTAATTTGTACTAATAGATTTGTTTTACTGTAAGTAGCTTTATTAGTTAAGTGGTTAGCCATTACGGTGTATAGCATTGATTTGACGAGTACATCCAGATTGTACTATAGGTCTATTGCTGCCAGGACCAATTTAGTGTGAGTTTTTGAAGTACAGAATTTTTGATGCCCTGATGCCTAATTCGCCATTTCTTGGTTTCTATGATATATTTTGTTTATTGGGATTTGACAGTTATTTTGTAGTGTTTATTCTTTGTTGGTTTAATTTTATGTGACCAGTTAACCTGCCTTTAGTTAATGTTTCAAACAACAATCCTTCTTTTGATTAGAAAATCTAAGAAAACTAATTGAAGCTGCAAAGGCACATAACATTGCCTTTGTGTATGCATTGTCACCTGGGCTGGACATGATTTTTTCCTGTGAAAAAGAAACACAGTTTTTGAAGGACAAGCTTAAACAGGTACGTAGTCTGTGACTTCTTAAAAATACCTACTTTCTGACATTATAAATGACTTACTTTTAATAGTAAATTCAGCGCCAGAATTTATGCTTTTTTGTTAGTATAAGCCAAACCCATCGACGTAGGGATCAGTTGCGATCTCAAGGAGAGTTTGTTTTGTTACTGCATAGTAATTGAGTAGAAGTTATTAATTCTTGTTAGTACAAGTGAATTTATGGAATATCTAGTAGGTGTGGACATTTTCCTATTAACAAATTTGTACTTTCGGAATTGATGAATACTACTTTGCAAGCACTATTCGCGTTGTTTGGGTGCTGAATTGAAAATAGTTACTATCATGTATTAAACATTTTGTCTCGAAAATGGAGTTAGTAATGATTTCATTCGTAACAATTTTCATTTTTGAGAAATTAACTGTAATTGACTTGTTCTTTAACCTTGGTATTTATTGAATTATATTTGACTCACACAAAAATTGGTAGCATAATATGTATGTTTGTATGTGTGTATGCATGTATGTATGTATGTATGTATGTATGTATGTATGTATGTATGTATGTAGTTATCATTGGGATAGCCTTGTCCAAACTATTCAGCCGGCAGCGAATGTTGTACTGTGTATACCTGACTGCAAGTACCAGGACTGATTTAATTCAGAGGATGCCTTCTCCAGAAACTCATGAAAAATAGGGATCTGGGCCATCAAAAGGTATTGCAAACACGGCATACAAGGTCCACAATACCAGCCTACGTGAGAGCTTCCAGAAAATCACAGCACTTACTGTCGAAAGCTGAAAAGAGTATGTTGGGAAGCAAAGGGTGAAGAACTCCAGCATGCAGCCGACAGAAATGACATGGGATCATGGACGTAAATAGGCTTGGGGGGCCCAGAACTAAATGCACGATGAAAATGAAATCATTAGATGGAAAGAAACTGTATACTTACAACACCTGAGTTCTACGGCGTCTTTCAAACCACTTTGAAAAATTGCGCAATCAGCATGCGAATAAAGAAAAGGCAGGACTGGAGAAAATAAAACAGAAACCAATAATCCTCTTACTAGACAGTGAACCAACAATTAATGAGCTGGAAAGTGTAATAAAACACACTTCATGTCGCAGGGCTCCAAGGTCAGACGGTATACCGAGCGAGATATGAAAGCATGGTAGGACAACTCGAATAAACAAGCTGTTAAAATAGATCTGGCAAAAAGGAATTGTGCCACAGGATTGGAAAAATGCCGATATGGTCACAATTTTCATGTACGGAGGGATGTCACTGCTCTTCATCGCCGGGAAAGGATTTACCTGCGTACTACTGCACTGGCTAAATACTTTTGTCACGCCAGCCATCATACCAGGTACAAGTGTGTACCTGGTTGCAATGTGAATTCCGAAATAATTGAAGCACAGTCGATGGGATACTTGCCCTTAAACAACTGCAAGAGAAGTGCATAGAGGAAGACCAGTCACTTTACGTGGTGTTTTCCAGTTAGCAATAGTGTTAAATAGGGATCCATTCTGGCTCATACACTTTCCTGTATACGCAACCGCCATGTTGAAAGGTGCGTGCAGTGAGCTGAATAATGAAGGTGTGTTCATCCAACCCAATCCAATCCCAAGAGGTCGACCTGTTCAGACTAGCACATTTCACGTCAAAGAATGTAAATGCGTTTTCATTAGCAGCTAAAAGGCTCGGTCTGAAATTAAAACATTGAAAAAACAGACATACTTTATTAGCCCAGCATGGAACATCAAAAACCAAATAATGTTTTGTTGATGGTGTTCGACAGTGAAAAATTGAACATGAAAGCCATCTTCTCCGATCGACCGGAAACTGAATATATATACATGTGTGTGTGTGTGTGTGTATGTGTATGTCTGTGTCTGTATGTGTAACCCTCCTCCTGAATCATTAAATTGGCTTTTGTTCACGAATGTGTATCCCGAAATTTTTTAAAAGGTCAGTAATTTCATTACTGTCGTTTTGTATTGTGTGTGTTTCTAATAAAATGATTATTCGGTGTATATATGCTTCCCCAAAGTTGCTTAGAAATCCTGTTGTGTTGTGATTACCAATTTTGATGCTCCTCATTGGAGTGATGTCCTTAAATGGTGTTGGTCCAGGGCATGCTTCTGTATTTCCAGACATCAGCAGTAATATGCACAGCAAACCTTTTCTTCCAAAACAAACATAAAGGTTTGTTTTACAGCAAAGAGCGAGGAGTACCCAAATGATTCATCGATATGATTGAATGATCTGAACGTTGTACCTTGTATTTAATACAACCTGTATTAAAGCTTTAAATTCTAAACCATGGAAGAAATGACTAAAATAAATGATAGTTTGACTAGAATAACTGTAAGGCAAAGAGAGAGGAAACACGCTCCCTCGTCACAGTCACTGCCATCAAATGCTAAGGCTATAAGTAAATGTATATGAATTTTCATGTGAATAAATAAACCAAAGAAACTGTGATATTACAAGGTTATTTTAACATGATAAAATACTGCGGAAAAAAGGCATTTGCTTATACTAAAACCCATCCCACTGTTAAATTGTATACTTTTGCTTACTTATACGCATTTTATTGCCAGTGGTAAAGGAACACTTGAAGGACTACATTGACTGGATTATGACTTTAATTCCTGTTTTGTACTTATAGGTAAAAGAAATTGGTTGCGATGCCTTTGCTCTGCTTTATGATGACATTGAGCCCGAGTTAAGCCTGCCAGACCGAGATGAATTCGATTCGTTTGCGGATGCACATGTGAAATTATCTAATGACGTTTACGAGAGCCTTGGAAAACCATCAATATTCCTTTTCTGTCCCACAGGTAAGCTGTATTGTTATAATTGTACCTCATATTAAAAAGTGTAAATGGTATGTACTAAAAGGGTTTGGATATGTTTCTCATCTCAAGTATGTTTCAAAGTAAAGTAGAAATTGAAAAGTACACTTAATTATTGGTGTCAGACAGGCTACCAAAAATTAAAAGTTAAGTTTGGAGGAGAAGAAACACGCATTATAGTAAAGACTTCAGTACACTGTAAGCAGAATGACTGCTGTAGCTGAGGGTAACCTTATTCTCCCACGGTGTCAGCTTTACGATGAGTGACTCATTAATGGAATCTGTCAGCTTACTGCTGCTGGCAATCTTAAAACAGTCCCGAGAGAGCAAGTTGTGGGATGGATTTTAACTTTTGCCAAGAATTCCAAGAAACATGGTTATCTCATAATTTAATCTTTGCCCTTTAACTATCGAGATTGACAGTATAGAACATAAAGAAATAAAGTGCTTTAAACTTGGAAAGTTGTAAGCTGAAGTATTCCCAGTGCTGAAGTAGTAAATGGCTTTACTTAATGAAGGCGAGATAAACGCGGACCCCTTCGAAATGATTGAGTGAGACATCGAAGACCCATAATTTTGACACAATAGTTTTGATGAGAAAGGTGAGGGTGTATAGTTGCTGGCTAAAATACGGTACCGTGAAGAAGAAGCTGGCAAGCACAACAAAATATGTTTTCATAATTGCTTTTTTTGCCGTCTTCCAAATTTTATGGGGAGTCAATAAGCGTCTGTTCTTTTCATTGGCCATCTCTTATAAGCGCCCAAGTAAAAAGCTGAAAAATTTTATAAGCACCCTGGGCCAATACTCGAATAATTACGGTACAGTTGTTTAATCGCCGATGTTTTAGGAAGGTCTGGTAATTAAATAGTACCTATTATGCCCTTTTATATCTCCCTATGTCAAAGTGACAAAATTTCCGTTCTTTGGTAGTTCATTTGACAATTCGTACAATAACCGGTTGTATTTCGTTGATATTTTACTAAACAGGAAACTCCGTGAAACAACTTGGTTTCATATTTTTCTTAGATGGCTCCAGCGTTAATCTTGCTTTTTTGCTTGGATATTTTAAACAAGTTAAAATGACTGAGATGCACCTAAGTTCTTTTTTTACGGGGGGTGAAGGGGGTCTTAAAGACTGCACACATTATATTTTTAGCATGCTGATAAGTTGAACCCAGAAATTGTAAAAAATTAGTTATTGCAGTGGTATGCCAATGATTCTGTTCTTAACTTTTGAGTAAGAAAATGCTGCTCATAATATCCTTGAATGGCCAAACTTCCTGGAGTCTAGTTTTTTTTTCAGTGGCCACTCGTAACTTGTAGATTGAATATTATATGGCTATTCCCTTGAAATGTTTTTTCGCTTTGTTAATGCATTGCCCGAGTACTCATCAGAAAGACTATTTTCTTAGTCTTTTGTAAGAGATTTTTTGTGGAGTATTTTTTCTTTCTTTTGGTTTATACAGAATATTGTGCCAGTAGAGCCAAACCAAATGTTCAAAATTCGGATTATCTGCGTGTAATCGGTAGTCAACTACACCAAGGAATAGATGTCATGTGGACAGGTACAAAAGAATAGTTTCAATATTAATTAGCTAACTTTGCACTTTTGTAGTACAAAATGTTTGGTTTAATTATTTATCCAGTTGTCATTCGTTAAAACCTCTTGTACTGACCATAGGTTAAATAGTACTCCAAATCTTATTAATAACCTTTGGAAATGTGAACATATTATAGATGTGTTACTGTTAGGAAGCTTGGGTTTAAAATATATTGCCCAATAACCATTCTGTTGATTAAACTCAAATAACCGAGCTTACTTTTTTAATGCGGTAGACGATAGACAATTTAACAGTTGGGAAATCTTCTTCGTTACTGAAAAAGGGTACCTTTATCTGAAAATATGCTGAAATTGAGTATCTGTGACAGTTCGAGTGAAAGAAAGAGTTTATAACTCAGCCGTGAGATCAGCGATGGTGTATGAGCTTAAATAGTTGTGATGACATTGAAGGAAGAGGAAGAGATAGTGTGTGGAGGGGAAAGAGATGTGTAGTTGAACATCCTTTGGGTTGCGATTAAATTGTAAAGAGGAAGAGCGGGACTAGAAAGTAATACATCCGAGCGAGAGCACTAGTCGTGCCGTACAGTGAAAATGAGCCAGGATAAATTATGTTGAAGCAGGAGGAAAAGGTTGGGTTGACAATACATTTTGAAATTGTTTCTGTAACTGAAAGTAAAACTTGTTGTTGACTATTTAGGAGCAGTTTAATCCTTGTACTGATTTTCATACTGGTGCTTGTGTAATGCTCAACAATGTTCAGGGTCTGATCCAGAATCACTCAAAGTTATTCTTATGACTAAAATTGGTTGATGATGATGCAGTCTATTAGGATCCTACATTCACTTTTTGGTTTTTATCCTTCCACTTATAATGAACTCAATTTTGCCTTTCTTCAATTTTAGTACAAAAACAAAAACACAGATACCATTAAATATGTACGACCAAATCTTTTCTTTTTTCAATGGGAAGTTTCTGTAAAGTACATGAGTGATTAATGCTGGTGAATGTCTTTTAGAAACCAATATACAGATCACCAGTATGCTCTTGTCGGCCCATATTTAAACGAATGTTTTTGACAAAAGTAGTTACTGTGCCTTTTGTAGAAGAGCTATGATCGAAACGTAATTAAGGGAAATTGAATTTATCATGTGCTCCAAGGAAGTCTGACAAATGAGTAAATGAAAGTTCCTCAACAACTTCTGATAAGATACTCAACACCGATAACAGGCATTCATAGTTACATTTTTGTTTATGTTAAAAAGGGTTGATTAGGAGAGTAAGAAGTGCCGTCAGCTCTTCTGGGACACCTGTAATTAGGATTGCAAAAAGATGATCTGGCCCAGCTGCTTTCGGGGCTCAAATGGCCTTTAGTACTTTTAATACTTCAGATATATCTACGTTACGAAACTTGAAAGTTGTATTGTGAATATTGTTGCACAACAGGGTTTTATAATCATTAAATACTTTCCAGGTGATGTCGTTTAGAATGGTAGCAGTCTGTCCTTGCGTTTTACAGACATTGGCGAAGAACGGTCAAATTTTATTTGACTCTGGTGTTTTGTCAGTAGTATTTTGACTTCCAGATTGTAACGATTTACCTGATAGTTCTATGGGTTATTGTAGGAAATCTTTCCAAAGTGTGATTCCAAAATTTTTGTGGGTTGCCGCGGTTTTGACTTAAGATGGAGAGGGTAAAGCACGTTTTCGCTTGTTGAGTAAAACAACTACGTAAAAGTCAATAGTTGCTGAGCGTTTAAATAAACTGATTACCGTGCAAGAGGTGTGCGGCTCGCGCCCAGAATTTTTGTGGGTTACTGCGGTTTTGACTAAAGATGGAGAGGGTATAGTATGTTTTCGCTTGTCGAATAAAGCAACTACGTAAAAGTCAGCACTGGCTGAGCGTTTGAATCAACAGATTAGTGTGCAAGATGTTTCGAGGTACGCGGTTCGCGGCCACGTTCTTGGAAGTACTACACTCAATTTTTTTCAAACTTGTGAGATACTACTGAAATAAATAAATTGAAAAAATTTTTTAAAGTACAAAAAGGAAAATTTGAATAAGAAAATCAACCCTCTGTGCAAAAGAAGCCTTACTGAGGGTGAAAGACCTAAAAAGATATTTCGCAACATGCGCACTCATCGTATTTATTGTATTTTCTAGTGTACTTTGGGCAATAATGACGAGTGTTCATTTTAATTCTGATTTCTTTTGTAAGCCAGTTAATTTTCTTTTAACATAGGTGTATTTTAATTGAAAGTGTGTTTACAAGTAATTGATGACTAATAGAAACTATAGATATCATGCCTCTTTGACACTGGTTTCAAGGTAGTAATTTCTCCATAAAGATCATGATCACTGAAATAGTTTGCATCCACTGTGGATTCTGCTGCTTATTTGTCATCGAAATTTTAAAAGAATATACATCTGCACTTTTTCATATGAATTGGTGACCAATGTGGAAAAGTTGATAACATCGTGCTATTTGAATGAATGGATGCTTACTAGAATCGGTCTTAAAGATACGGCAGCGTGTCCTGCATCTTACATTTTTAGGCGCCGTTTTCGTAAATTACTGTACAGACTCAATTGTTTGAAAAAAGCCACAATTGTGAAAAGCAACTAATGAAAAACCGAGGCCTTTCGCTTGATGGTATGATACCTTAGTACCTCTTGTTGGTGCTTCATTTCTCCATCTAAATGCGGAAAAATAGAAGCGGCAATTTTCTATCTGTATTTGTAATTTTATCTGTAATTTTATCCTGGCATAGATTAACATTTATTTATGCATCTGCTTGGAACAAACGACTGCTAGAATAGGGGATTAATGAATTTTTACTTTACAGTAGTAATTGGTGATAATGATTTACTGATTTCTTGTTCTACCTTCGACACCTTTTGATTGGTAGGTTCGTGGCCAGGAAAGAAAATCACCCTTACGACTAGCTTTTTAGTCAGGCTCTTCGTGCTAAGATGGTGATGTTTCACATTATTATATATTTCGATTGAGGTGCATATTACATGCCCTCTTTAGGAACCACTATTTTTATGATTGTAAGCAATGTAGTCAGTTCATATGGAGGCCTTTTCCGGGAGTTTCCTCGTAGAGTTCCCTCGCAGAGGTTTTCTCACAGTATTTGGGTCTGTTTGTAAGCCTCTTAGTTTGATGATTGGAAGAGATTAAATGTTGAATGTCCGTTCAGGAGTCAGTTTGGCCCAACGGTACAACATAAAATAAAGAAACAATACTTATAAAAGAAACTCCAAAGTTTACGAAATCTTTTGTTGGCCAAAGTTGCTTATTTTTACCCCTATTTTCACTTAACCCAGGTCCCAAAGTTATTTCTAAGCGAATTGGAGCACGTTCAATACAAAATCTGGCCAAGGTTCTTAATAGGAAGCCAGTGATATGGGATAACATACATGCTAATGATTACGACCAACGACGGATATTCTTGGGGCCTTTTAACGGCAGGTCGACAAACTTATATAAAAATCTGAACGGTGTGCTGAGTAATCCAAACTGTGAATACGAATGTAACTTTGTACCAATACATACTTTTGCAACCTGGATTAGAAATTCTCGGAACTTTTTCGGTGATCGTGAATCAACCGATGTCGATTACGAATTAAGGGATATGACTGACACAGTTAAACTGCAGGACCACCCAGAGCCAATGGAAAGTTCACCCGCACCAATCGAAACAAGGCAACATATAGACGACGTTGGTAAGTCTCGTTCTTTAAGAGCTGAAGGTGAATACAAAAACGATGGTAGTAGGTGTGCCAAAGAGTTTGGTCAAGCTAATTCTAAAGGTATGTTAGTTGTCGACGAAGAAGATAAGACGAGAGAAGCTGTAGAACATGAGGAACCAATGGATCAAGACACACCTTGCCAACCCGAAGAACACGGGTCATACATGAAAGGGGACACCGACGACAATAAGGTAAATTTGGCTTCGGTATCTGAAACACCAAATGACGCAAAGGAAACCGAATGTAAACAACATGCTTCTAGCACCGTGACTCGTAAAGTTATACTAGATACTGCAGATTTACAACTTGGTTGTTATGACCCCCAGGATGCATTAAGACTTGCATTAAATGATTGGTTGGACGAATTTAAACAACTAAAAGACATTTGTTCTTTAAGTCAGAGTCTAACAAATGCAGCGGCAATTGTTGCCTGCCAGTCGATTAATTCCTTAGCAGTCCCCTTTGATGCGACGAAGGGAATTGCAACAGCGTCTGCGAAGAATGAGGACGTAACTGACGGTACTGAATCAAGTGGAAGTAACGATAATTCGGAAAATATGGAAGAAGATGAGAAATACCATACAAGAGATATCGCAGGTATTTTTCTTCATTTTTTAACTTTAATTTCCATTTTAGTTTTAAATGTGATCAACGCTCTTTTGGTGCCTCCTGTTGCAAAACGTCTGGCCTTTTCCCAAATACCAGCGGAGCTACGTTTATAAACGTAGAAAGTTAGACATTTTGAAAAGTTAAGAGCATTTGAGCTGAATGATAATCTTCTGTAACTGTATTTCATGTCTGCACAAGCAGAAAAATAATTTCCACCGATTTTTGAGCTTGTTACAAATTGAATATTCTTTGAATGACATTGATGCTGTTTGGATATCCTGGACAGTTGTGAATAATCAGAAAATGTTGCAAGTAAATTTTAACTGTACCGTTTCATGGTTTACCGTCTTATATTGGTTTGGATTATAGGCTGCCATCAAGTATGTTTTTGGAATTTAATTGGTTTTAGACATGAGATTGGGCTATTGCACAGTGTAGTACCGATTGGCGAAAAATAAGATCATTATCTTGTAGATAAATTTCAATATATTGAACAATCGACCATAAAATACGATATTTAGGTCATTTTCAAATATGGTTTTCTTTATCAAGGAGGCAAAGAGGGAAAATTTGTGAAAAGTCAGCAGCTATTTTGACATTTATTCTTGGATGTGTTGGCCTTTTTCTTGTTGGATGTCTGCCTGAATATTCCGTAAACTACTGGTCGGTCTGTTAGATGATTTCTTTCGCTTGGGAATCACTTAAATAAAACAAATGGCTTTCCGCACAGTGATTTTTCGTACCTTCTGACATTCTGGTGCATTACTCGAAGAAATTTTGCAGCTCAAGCAAAATATTTTTAGTAGCGTTAAAATGTAATTTGATATACATTGCGTTACTTGTTTCAGCAAGAAAAATAAAAAGCAGTTGGTAGGAAACAGAAAGCGATTATTTAAAGGGAAAGAAAGTATACTGGAGATTAAAAATTAATTTAGTAAAAGAATGATGGTAATTTTCTTTGTGGTCTAAGATCAAAAGGTACACTATGCTCTCTGCAGTACAAATCTCCACGAGACCAAGAGTGTTTTAATTATAAAGTGTTTATTTTAGAGATATTTTGTCGAAACGGTCTATTAAAGGCAAGAAGGGAAAGAGTGTTCTGAAAGTTTGAAAAAAATCAAACATAAGTAAGAAAACGATAGATGAGATCCAAATGGATATTACTTCAAAGGCTTAATACAACGTTTTCTTCTTTGGATCATTCTGTTTGGGCTTCTTCGGCGTGAAAACCGCCAATTTTTAGGCAAAAATTTCCTTTCATTCTTTCATTTTCCCTGTTGACAGACAAAAACAAAACTAATGATCAAAGCCCGCAAAAAGTTCGTGATTCCTTAACTTTGGGCCAGAAAAAGACGCATAAGTATCTTTGCCATTGTTTTCGTTTTTAACTTTGACCTTTTGGGGGTCGAAGTCGATGCAAAGAAAAAAAGATCCAGCCTCTTATTATGGAAAATTAAATATTTCAGAAATGTTATGCTCGGTATTGTTTTTAAACGTTAAGAAAGTGATTACCGTTATGGATGGATTTTAATACGATGTTTTTTTGACTTACAATTTTCCTCTTGCACATCGCTCTACTTTGAAATACCTTATCTTTCATGCCAAACATTGTTAAGCTATCTCTTTGGCAGGATTTTAAAAGCCCTCCCATCTACTGCCTCCGCATTCTACATTCGTAATGCTAAATCTCTTTATCCCGTTTTGATTTCGCTATAGCCTGTACTAATATAAAGTGGGTTTCAGATTTCTGATCGATCGATATTTTTCTTTCTTTCTTTCTTTTTTCTTTCTTTCTTTCTTTTTCCTCTTTCTTTCTTGCTTTCTTTCTTCCATCCTTTCGTTCTTTATTCATTTATTTATTTAGCTCTGTTGGTGAACTTGTTTGGCGATTTGCTTATAGAAATATCTCAATATCTTGAAATGTATGCCATACGGTGATCATATCGATATATGATCTCAAAAATATTAACCTGGAGGGAGCATAAATATTAGGTGTAGGAAATTATTCAGTGTTAAACTGCTAGTTCATTCTTAAACAACTATCCGGACATACCAAACTGTGCGAAAACTCTTACCCAGCCTTGTATGTTTTTATNTCTTTCTTTCTTTCTTTTTCCTCTT
This sequence comes from Morbakka virulenta, assembly GCA_003991215.1. NCBI lineage: Eukaryota > Metazoa > Cnidaria > Cubozoa > Carybdeida > Carukiidae > Morbakka > Morbakka virulenta. The sequence goes on along the minus strand of RDPX01000045.1, from coordinate 3,352,569 downwards.
TCTTTCTTTCTTTTTCCTCTTTCTTTCTTTCTTTTTCCTCTTTCTTTCTTGCTTTCTTTCTTCCATCCTTTCGTTCTTTATTCATTTATTTATTTAGCTCTGTTGGTGAACTTGTTTGGCGATTTGCTTATAGAAATATCTCAATATCTTGAAATGTATGCCATACGGTGATCATATCGATATATGATCTCAAAAATATTAACCTGGAGGGAGCATAAATATTGGGTGTAGGAAATTATTCAGTGTTAAACTGCTAGTTCATTCTTAAACAACTATCCGGACATACCAAACTGTGCGAAAACTCTTACCCAGCCTTGTATGTTTTTATGGAAGTAAAGTGATATAGTAGAAGCAATGAAAATGAAATGTATTCATACAGAAATAAACTAATTAACATTATACATTTTGTATTGCAGGAGGCTAACTGTTGTACTTAACCTAAGGGCTTAAAATACGTCTGCAAAACAAATACAGAAGGTAGACCCAGCCAACTGAAGAACTTCATTAGTAAAATTATTGTTGAAGTGATTGTAACAGGCCATTCAAAGTTGGCTAACTTTAGTTTACAGACGGAAATGTTTTGTAAGGCTTATATTCTCTGAAACTCAATAAAACCACCTGCCCACATCGGTTTATTATAACGTATTTGAAATGTACGCCTACGAGCAAGCCAATGCTATGTCCAAAAAGGCTTTTAAAGAGAGTATAGTTAAGCGTTGAGGAGCCTTGGCTTAATAGTTAGTGCAGGTGCACCCTAACAAAGAGGCTCCGGGTTCGATCACCGCGTGTGCTTAAAGACTCCGAAAGTTAAGACTGAAAGCCCGTTGGTTGGCTTCAGGAAGGGCATCCGGCCAAGAAATTTCTCATGGTCAAAAGCTAAGTCCCTCTGAAGGGCATCGTCTAAGCCCAGTTACTTGGGAAAATGACGTTGACCCAAAAAAGAAATGCTTGAGCGTTAAGGCCAACTCTTGTTTTTGGACTTGATTGCGTAAAGAAATTTAGTATTTTTACAATATGAACCAACTGCATGCTTCGTTGTTAGGATCAGATATGTCGATCGAATTTTGATTTGTAACAGCGTTAACACGATTTTTCGTAGAATTGACAGTATTCGCCACTGTGCCGTGTAGACCTTTTTTGTGACAGTGTAGTATAAGGGTTTCTTAATTGAGTGCACTGGTATTAACCATTGTGTTTTTCGTTAAACATTTACAAGTTACCATAAAGTGCAGTTTATGGTGTGTGGTGGTGGATGCTGTTTGGCAAACTGGGAATGGGTTTATTGACAGCTTGAGGGACTGTGCTGAACTCTAGATTTGTTTTACTTATAAAGCTTTTTTTTTCTAATACCAAGCTCCAGATTCTGATATGTCGCCATCGAAAAAAGCTAAGCATTCAAGTCTCGTGATTGAGGACCTTCAACTTCTTGCCGATTTGTTTTGCCTTCCATATGAACATGGTGAAAGAGCCAAACACATTGTGTCAGATTTCAAGTGGTTGAAAGCAAATGTAATTCCGGATAAATTGAGTGAGAATCCACCTAATCTAAAACAAAAGGTAAGCTTCTAAAGGATTACACTGGTAAACAGTATTTTTGTACAAAACGTTTGACACCTGTTTCAAGGTACTTCTGAGCCATAGAATTCGGAAATGGCCTTAGTTTTTTTCCTTTAGGGTCTAATTTTTTAAGACATGGCACTTGTATGGTGCATATTTTGTAGAAAAGGTGGTGCATTTTTTCTAGGTGACAAATAAAAACTTGGACAGATATTTTATTTAAAGAAATGCTATACTTACTAGAAATACGAACTTGCAGATGTTTGAAATAGGACAGTTCATTGACGTACAACAAATTTAAGACAAATACTTGTACGAATATGTTTTCTACAGCGGAAATTAGTAAAATTCGTATTTTAAAGGAGTGTTGTAATTGTATATTAAAATGTTGAGGTTAGAGATGTAGAGTATTTTACGTGTAGAGGCAAAAGAAAAAAGAAGAATGTCATCATATTAATCATGTGGCAGGAAGCTCCTTTTTCGGCTTTACTAGAACGCCGGGCTGCTGGGCAGTCCTGTTTTATTGAAAAACAGTATTCAGCCATCACGTGTTGGTCCCAATACCCTTGATACCTCTGCTCTATTTCTTTCAAGTCCTGGTGGAACCGGTCGCCACGTTCGCTACTGACGTCTCCAAGGTTATCTGGAAACACACATTCAAGTGTCTCTGCAGAAAATGTAGTTTGGTGCTCATGTTGCAGCCAAGCTTAGAGATGGTCTCCAGTAAATCGGCAACCAAGCACCTGTAGTTGGGTATTTTATGATTTCCCAAGAACTGAGCCATGCCGCCTATCTTCCTTTCTTTCTTTCTTTCTTTCTTTCTTTCTTTCTTTCTTTCTTTCTTTCTTTCTTTCTTTCATTCTTTCTTTCTTTCTTACATTCTTTCTTACTTACTTTCTTTCTTTCTTACTTTCTTTCTTTCTTACTTTCTTTTCTTTCTTTCTTTCTTTCTTACTTTCTTTCTTTCTTACATTCTTTCTTACTTACTTTCTTTCTTTCTTACTTTCTTTCTTTCTTACTTTCTTTTCTTTTTCTTTCTTTCTTACTTTCTTTCCTTTTTCTTTCTTTCTTTCTTACTTTCTTTCCTTTTTCTTTCTTTCTTTTTTTCTTTCTTTCCTTTTTCTTTCTTTCTTTCTTTCGTTCGTTCTTTATTTATTTTTATGTACAAATTACTTAAAGTTAAAAGTAAAGTTTGTGTGAGGCACCATTTTTGCAAAATTGTATTGAACCAGTCATCCATCAAATTTTAAGGAAACGTAACACTGGTTATAGAAAAGCAAGTAGTAGTACAGTCCAGATTTGCATACTATGTCACCTTCTTCATTAGGTATANCTATCTTCCTTTCTTTCTTTCTTTCTTTCTTTCTTTCTTTCTTTCTTTCTTTCTTTCTTTCTTTCTTTCTTACATTCTTTCTTTCTTACTTACTTTCTTTCTTTCTTACTTTCTTTCTTTCTTACTTTCTTTTCTTTTTCTTTCTTTCTTTCTTACTTTCTTTCCTTTTTCTTTCTTTCTTTCTTACTTTCTTTCCTTTTTCTTTCTTTCTTTCTTTCGTTCGTTCTTTATTTATTTTTATGTACAAATTACTTAAAGTTAAAAGTAAAGTTTGTGTGAGGCACCATTTTTGCAAAATTGTATTGAACCAGTCATCCATCAAATTTTAAGGAAACGTAACACTGGTTATAGAAAAGCAAGTAGTAGTACAGTCCAGATTTGCATACTATGTCACCTTCTTCATTAGGTATATGAATTGAAAATATCAATTTCTGTCTTTTGGCGATCACAGGAAAGCCTTTGATAGCGTAGCTGTGCGTGAGATACCACGACCTCCAGGCATTATTTGGTGCTAGAAATTCAAGTTCAGGTAATTGACAACATACATAACAACACAAAATGCCAAGTTAGTGTATAATTAAGAAATTGTTATAAGCTTCGATTTTTCATAATTAAGGGCGAAATATTTTCTCCACTGATTTTCGACCATTTTATCGACTTCACCATGAGGAAAGTTATCGAAGGACAAGATTATGGGATCCTATGGAAAATCTTGATCTCTAACAATAGAGATAAAATGGAAAATATACTCAATTGGCTTGTAGACTTACTTTGACATTTTTGCGTAATCTTCTCAGAACCTTGCACATTTCTTCTTAACACTTTCTTTCCATTGATCTCGATCCGCAGCCTTTCTTTCAATTGTAGGGAGAAACATATTGAAATCCCCTCGTATTTGGTCTTCCCATCGCTTTTGGGGTCTACCCCTAGTTCTTTTCCCATCAAAGTCTTCTTTGTAGGCACAATGTATGTTATTTGCATCACATCTTGTGATGACGTGACCAAACCAAACTAGTCTTTTTTTCTTTCGATAATTGTTGTTTTATAACTAAGTATTTTTCTAATGGTGCTCATTCTCACTTTGTCAATACGCCTTTTCCCGAGCATAGTTCTAAGACAGTGGCTTTCAAAAACAGTTAGTTTTTGTATATCTTCTGCTCGTAGTGTCCAGGTTTCAGCGGCACAAATGGCAATGGAGATGATCAGAGAATAATACACTCTCATCTTTGAAGAGTTCGAGAGTTGTTTAAACCAAACGTGACATGAATGTTAGGATTGCGCTGGCTTCATTCTTTAAAGAAAGTTTGGAAATCTCCAATCAAGAAAGAAACTAAGACCAAAGTCTTCAAGGAATGCAAAGAGACGTTTCTCGAATCATGGACACTAAATGTGGCGTGTCGAAAACGTCTCGATGGTTCATACACTCGAATGCTTCGACTTGCGTACAACATTTCCTGGAAAAATCATACCACAAACAACGTGTTGTATGGTTTCTTACCTCGTGTATCAGAGATTGTGAGGCGGAGACGAACTTCACTTGCAGGACATGTTAGTCATCGTGATGAACCAACAGGAATACTTCTACTTTGGTCTCCAGATGCAAAAAGAAGAGTTGGCCGCCCTTATGGCACATTGAAGTCAATTATCAAAGAGTAAACCGTTTTGACAGGATCTGAACTGATAACTGCAATGGCTGATCGAGACCTTTGGACTTCGGAATTTATTCATGTTTCATCAGCGCCTTCTGGCATTGGATGAAACAAGAAGAAGAAGAGTTGTCTGGTGTTCCAGATGGAGTCTTTGTAGACACTAGCTTGAAATATGGATAGGCAATAAACGTCAAAAAATGAAAATCATCAAAGTAAAACAGCCACAGTGTAAATAAAATATCTGTCCAAGGTAGTCAAAATCTTCACGCATCTTAGTGCCATCATAAGTAAAAATTCATCGCTTGAGAATGAGTATAAAGAGCGGATTAACCAAGCAAATCAGGCTATTCGGAGAGTTGGAAATATCCGACATGAAAGAAATATTTCCATAAACACCAAAATCAAGGTTTATGAGATGATGGTAAGAGCAGTTCTTATCTACGATCATGAAAACTGGTACAGTAATGTCACGACTGACTCCTGGTTTCTTTCCTTAGAGAACAAGCTGTTGCGACGAATATTAGACGTTCTCTGGAAAGATAGAGTGCCTAACAGCACGATTCAGGAAATGACAAAGATCTACACAATAGACGATCTAGTCAGGTTATTAAGGGGATATGTAATGTACACATATTTTGCCGTAATGACATATAACTTTAAAGGCACCAAACTGGAAAGGACCCTTAATAAGATCTAAAGAAAGAACATGCATAACTTGGCTATGCACTATGCCGGAAGAATCAAATGAGGCGGACGTAGTGTCCATCAAGAAATAACACAAGGCAGGGGACGTTGGAGGTGCTCGATGCTCTCAGCATTTCCTGGGTGCTATAAGGTATGATGATGATGTTGATGATCATGATGATAATGATCATCATCATCTGATGTAGACTGAGGTTTGCAAAAAAAAATATAAATTTGGAAATAGATTTACAACGGTCAAGAAGACTGAAAATCTAGTCAAAAGGTGAGTGTAACAGTAAAAAATTGACAAAAGTAAAAACGATTGACATAAAGCCTAAATTTCGTTAAATCATTTAAGAAATTTGTTTGATTTTTTAATATGTGTGTGCACATATATATTTATTAATTCTACTTAAGCATCATGATCCTACCACTCTTGTAGTACCAGAAGTATCTAGACTAAAACAAATGTATTTTCACATGTATAGGAGAAAGAATGGCATGAAAAAGCAGCTGAGTTCCACAACAAATGCCAAGCAGTTCTTCGAATGTTTGTCCGTCTTTCAGAATCACCAAATAAAGCTATTTTACAAGAGCTCTTTCCATATATTTGGGATGTGAAAGAAGTTGTTCTTCTGTTGGATGCGTTTGTTAAATGGCTTGGTAAGACTTCTTTTTTTTTCACAACGGTTTTTGTTCTTTATATAACAAACCACCCCGTTTTTTTTAACCATCCACTGCTTTTGTACCTTTCAGAAAACACTGATTAGGCACCCTATAAAACTGGGCTCCTTACCTTTGCCAGGACAAAATATGTGTTTAATGGTATTATACACCACCAACCCTAACAGCTATGGCAGGCAAGACGTACCTTACATCCTTTTGTATGAACTGGCACTCTTTAGAGGTGTATAAAACAGCTTGTTAAAGCCACACCCTTACTTTATACTGGAGTACAAAGGCAACTACAATAGTGTAAATGTACCACTTTTGTATGATTACTACTCTTTTAGGGATACTGCGGATCACTGATTTCACATATTAGAAACTAAAGTAGTTGTTAATGGTCTAGAATTTTGCTTACGTAATTTGTACTCTTCAGTTAATAAGTGGCTAGTTTGGAAACCTGAGCGTTTACTGGTATGAAAATACATTGCAACTTTTTAAATATAATTTTGGATTAGCTGGTGCGGCTTCTACACAGGGAGTTATGGTGCTAATGGATGGATCGATGGGATTTCGCGTCCTGATATGCCAAATTTGGAGTATGTATGTATCTTTACCTGTAAAATACTTAGACAGGATAGGACACTGCAGTTATATTTTTTGATTTCCATGATGTTTATTTCCAGGTATATATACATTTATAATGTGACAATAAGATAAGTTAAAACAGAAACAAACTTAGATGAAATTAGAAAATAATAAATCTACAAATATTATTTAAAACCGAAGATAATAATTGGTTATTCAACATTGACGTTGCAAACTCTTTACGTCTCGGTTTTGACCGATCATTGAAGACTGAACACTGCTGAACTTAAACAAACGGTTATCAATTCCAGTCGAACTTTTGGCAATTTTAACTATTATGGCTTTTCCATGGTTGCTTATTCTGAAATAGTTTTGTGCGGACTGCATACCTCCCTATTTAGCATTTACATACAAAAACACAACATTTCTTTTCTTATTTCTTTCGAAGTTGGTGACTAATCAGTGCAGAAGCGGTGATTCCGATTGATCTTAATACGTGTTGTTGTGTTACCGTCAGATTCAGGCCGAGTATTGCTCAGTAAGTTAGTAAAGATGCTATTATCGTAGGACATGCATGATTCGCGGCTTTGTGTGTCAAAAAGGTCTAACCTTTGCAAGCCTGTCAAATGCAATTTCTTATTTAGAACAAGGGTAAAGTGCTCAATTTAAGGACATTTCAGGCCAAGTCCCTTGCACGTTAAAGTGTTGTTAGAAAGCTCCTGCATGCTGATGATGCTGATCTTGTTGCTCATTCTGCTGCTGACATGACTGCATGTCATGGATCGCTTTGCTGATGAATGTATTGCTTTTGGTTTGACAATCAGCATTGATAAAACCAAGGTAATGTATACGCCTGGAGCTGATGAACTTATGTCGAGCCTGACATTTTTCTAAGTGGAAAAATGCTTGACGTTATCAAACATTTTGTTTACCAGGGCAGTACTATCGTAAGTAATGGCTTATGATTTTGAAATTAAGAAAAGGATAAACAAACCTTCAGGGTTTTTTTTGCAAATTTGAAGACAGGGTTTGGTCTGATGGTGGTCTCACTCAGTAAACTAAACTTTCTGTTTGTGAGACCTCTGTGTTGGCCATACGTTTGTATGCTCCAGAGACATGGACTCTGTATCAGTCGCAAACCTCGTACATATTTTTGAAGCCATTTTCATTTTTCTTTGTAGGATCTAGTGATAGAAAAACAAAGAAAGGATCAAGCTTTATTCCTGAGGACCCAGAACCTTGGTTATTTAGAGGAGGAATTGCGGAAGAGCTTGAGGTATTAAGCTTCCCAATTTTTGTAATGGAACTTGAAATTACAGTATTACTATAGATGATATTTATTGCTGCAATATGTATCTGATTTTTAGTAACTTATCAATCGGACAGGGCTTACTCCTTGTCAGCCGCCTTGTTTTTTATAATTAGAGTTAAATAATGCTTTTGGAGCTAAGTGCGCTGATTTGCCCTGGAGATATGTGACGCGAACCTTTGAGGTAGTAGAGGGGAAGTAATAATTTTAGTTGCAGTACTTTTTCCTTCTGAATATGCGCAATTCTTTGTTTTAAGCGTGAAAAGATGTAGGAATTTATTTTTATTGTTATTTTATTTATTATTATTTGTCATTATTTAGAGTTTAATTACTTGTTATTATTATTATTATTGATATTTAGGACATTATGTAACTATTTTGGTTGTGAAATTGCGGACTGAAGGTCTTCGTTACGTAATTAAAGTTGTGATATTGGTTTTCCCAAGTCACATCATGATTTGCTGTTAAAAGCCAAAAGAAAAAGATTTTAATAAAAATGTTGTAATTCTAAAGTTTGAATGACGTGTACCTTAGCTTTTGTCAGTTGTCCTTACTGTTTACATTTACCAATATTCTTGGTTATTGACAGGTATGAAACTAAGTACGTATATGAAACAAATATCAATCACAGGATATCGTATAACGTGAGAATTTCAACATCTGGTGAACGTGACAAATTTTTTGAGAAATGTTTTAACTGTTAAGAGAGGATTTTTTCTTTGAAGAAAAAAAAAAAATAATTATTCTTTTTAAAGAATGTGCCTTTGTTATTTTGTTGTCTTTATTAATTGGAGTCCGGGGATAGGTTGCGTATAGTAAAGGTGGTACTAGCTTAGTAACCCGAAGAACCATGCAAAAATGATCTTTTAATGATATTAGAGGTATTTGAAATACTGCATGTCTTCTGTAAATTTACATCAAATGCAGACCTGCTCCCTTGATACAATGGAAACATTGCCCATAAAATAGCATACTATTGCAAATAGACTACCATGATAGTAGTACGTTGTTATCAACTAAAATCACAATAGTATAATGCTGAAAAAAGCAGCGTGCATAAACAAAAACAGCGTACATAAAAATAAACCTATATTTGGCTTTATTTGCACTATTTTTTTAACCACTGAAAAAAACGTTATTGACATTTTTAGACGAATTCTACACTACAGTGTATGAACTGCGATATTACTTGTCAGACATCGTCATATTACTTGCCAAAGTGGCCCCTGCTTGCATTCGTGCACTTTTGTTCGAGTTGGTGCAATAACCTGATTTAATTTTTCCCGTGGAAGCAAGTGTATCCAGTCCAACGATGGTCAGACCAAGGAGAAAATTGATTTTTCAATTGGATTTATTCAGAATTTTATCATTTTTCACACTTGCGACAGCTCACAAACCAATCTATCTATCGATTGATTAACTCAGAGAGTAGATGAATGAGTTGTAGGCTGATTCGTATCCTGAAGTCTCAAACCTTCCTTAATTTACAGTAACAATTAGATTTAACGTGTCTCTGCGTACTGTCTTACAAGGACGGTTTTCCCGACACGCCTTTTCTGGACAGCCATGGACCCTAAAGGTTTCTTTTCATTTCCAAGTAGATGAAGCGACCGACCTCGACCCGTGGATTATGCAAGTGTATATATCAAGATTTTGTACTAAACCTTATATTTTTGACCAGCATACATCAATTTACTTAAACTCCTGCTCCTATTAAGCCCGAGTGACAAAAAAAATCAGTAGCGGGCAATGGCCAGTACAATTATATTGTATTTCTTAGCTAATTTCCGGACCCTGGTACGAAATCCTTTTCAATTATTGATGCCTACAGCTTTAATACGATTTTTCTGCCGTCTTACTGGCAAAAACATTCCATACTTTGACAGCTAAAGGATAGTCCCGGAGTCCGCAAGGCCTTTTCTTTAACATTTATTATAAGTACTCCATGTAATCAGATGTACGAGTAAGAAAAACTCTAACTTTACAGTACTCAAGGTTTCATGTCTTTCACAATCTTCAGCTGTATACAAATAATCAGTTAGAGTTAACCAGAGTTAATTCATTTATTGGAATCATGTATACAATGAGACACGTGGCTACTTCCTTAAAGCAAATAGCTTTTGACTTCCTATTCACTGTTAATTTTTATGTAGTAGGGTTGTATTGGTTTAATCTAAGAACTGTGAGCAGCTTTCAAACTCTTAGTACCCGAATACTGGAGCGATTTGCTATCTTAAAATTATTGTTAATCTTTAGCACAAATTTTTCGTAGGTTTCTCAAGTTGCAACCAGTAGGTCCAGCGTCCGACATTTTTTAGGGTATCAAATACAGTATGTAGAAAGGCAGCCTAATACCACAAGAGCAACTAAAGGATTCTTAATTCTTACCATGTATATAGTATATATATATATTTATATAATCAAATATACGAGTAAGAAAAACTCTAATTTTACAGTACTCAGGGTTTCATGTTTTTCACAATCTTCAGCTGTATACAAATAATCAGAGTTAGAGTTAATCAGACTCAGAGTAAGAGTTAGAGTTTTTCTTACTCGTACATCTGGTTATATGATAGCTCCTACGTTTTAATGTGGTAGAGCACTGTTGCTGATGACATTTCACATTCATTTGTTAATATAACTACTTCATGTAAATTTTGTTTTCTTGCTTGTAGAGTAGCCTCGCAATACGAGGTGTGTCGATTCCAGCTTACTTGAAATATATTTCCTCTTTGCCCCAACTTTTTTGTTACATATGCAGTTTAATACTACAAAATAAAAAAAGCCACATTTGTTAACGAATTGTCATAACTGCGTACATTCTTTGCCTGTTTTTCAGAGGCTTCTTCCCCTGGACGGTGGAAGTAATATGTTTTCCCAAAGAGCACCGGAAGTTCCAACTCCAAGTATTTATACGATAAGGCCATATTTAAAAGACGATAAGGTAGGTTCTTGGTTTATATATATATATATATATATATATATATACTCAATCTGCAGACAGTAATGTTTCGCCCTTTGTGGGCTCATCATTAAGTGTATCTTCACTATCCAAAATTCCAAGGCAAAAAATATACTTTTATTGTATACTTTTTAACCTTAGACCACAAAATAAGCCTGTAAACTACCCATATCATATTTTCAAATTTTCAAAAAGTTTATATATATATAACAATAAAAGTATATTTTTTGTCTTGGAATTTTGGATAGTGAAGATACACTTAAAAAATTTTCAGCTCAGGCCTGATCTATAATTTTAATTACCATGCGCTTTTCAAATTTCTTGCAATTCGTTCCCTTACAAATATTTTTCAAATTCTATGCCTTAGGACGTCAGCTCTTGATTGCATCAAACATGAAGCTTAGTAGAAAAGAAGCCACAGGAGTGATTTTTTAGCTTTTTACCAGAAATTCTTATAATCATTCTATTTTCTAAGTTGAAGCAGCCAGTGACCCTGTTTCAGGTTGGTTGTTACTTACACCTATGGCATACCTCTCCACGTGTTATGTTTCTATGTACATATCTGCCCACCTACAGTGGTTATAAGAGAACTTTAATGGTATAGATTTCTTTATCTAGAGAGACACACTTCTATAAATTTTAATTGCCCTTACCTCCCAAACGATAAAAGTATTCTAAATTGTCAAGCCTGGTACCAGTTTTTTGATGATGAGTGTGGGCTAAATTGACAGCTTTACTGAAAAGACTTCAGTCCTCTACCTTAAAGCATTAGGTTGCTGTATTATGATCTATAATTAACGCCTTACTGTGACGTAAAGAACTGTTCATCCACGGCTGGGAATCATGGAGATCGTTTATGGACGAACACCTTGGTTAGCTGTAAAATGTACACCATTTTAAAGACAGGAGCTTGTGGTGATTGGCCGTGACAACCCCATCTTCTCAGATTTCATGCCTTGCAACCAGTTCAGGACAAAATGTCAGAAAGTATCAATATCTCAACGACAATAAATATTTTGTTAGCGTATGCTCTTTATTTTGCCAAGGGATTGAGTAACATCGTTATCAATATGTTTTTTCCATTTTTCTGTCTTCATTTTTTTAGGATGCCATTTATAGTGTGTGCCTAAAGACATGCGACGATGGCCACGATGGGCGAGAGCTATTCAGCAGCCTTACTTCGTTACCTGGAGACAGGTGAGCTATTTTTAGTTTAGGTAGTTTTGCATACATCAGTTCTATTGGTCCTTTTGTTATTCAGTGTGTAATAATTGACAGTTGATATCTGCCTGTGTGTAATAGTACAGGAACCGTTAAAATCTAGATCTTTGTGATGTATGCCTTATTGAAAAGCATTTCAGATAAGAACTAAGGGGAAATTTTCCCCAGAGGTTTTGTTAGACGGTGGTCTACCAAAGTGTCGGTTATAGCTATTCAAGTCAGTTATAAAGGTTTTAAATGGGAAGTTCTATACTCCAAGGTGCTCGTTTCTACCTTTGAATCAAGAAATAAACACAGTGAACCCTTAGGTTGTGTTAATACTTTAACATGGATCCAGTATTTTCACTATAAATTTTCAAAAAATTCATTATCATTACAGATTATTCTGCTTTTTTATTGTTACGATTCTCACCCAGGATGATGTAAGTAATTATTGTGTCATTAATACTTATTTACAACGCCTGGATTTAACCACATTAATGATATTTTGCACATTTTTTGTGTAGACCAAGCTTAGATAATATAAACTGGAGTGGATTTTTGCATTTGTTTACATTTGTTTACATTTGTTTCGCTTGTTTCGCTTGTTTGGAATGGCGTAATTTCATGTGTTGTATTGTAATCTTGTGGTGACATTTCTCGTTATTTACTATTACAAGGTTACTTCCAATGACGTTTACAAATTGATAAGTTATTGTTGTAACCGGAAATAGTATGTAATGTGTTATATTCTATACATATATTTATCCGGACCTTCCTCTGTAATCTGAAATTCAACTGCCAAAAGGTGAATTACGTTTGACTTTACTTTTTCTTCACTTTGGATTTTGGCTACACATTAATTATAATCATGAAAATATAATGATTGATAATTAATTTTTTTCCATAATTCTGGTACGTTACACTAACTGCCTCTTATTATTTCTTAGTTTTTGCATAACTTTAATAAATAAATTTTTGAGCCTGAGGTTTGCTTTTTAATTTACGAAGAAAATACGGTTTTGAATCCTGATTTAATTAAAAATTTAAGCTACATCTCAGTAATATTTGTACTTATTACAGTGCACATGCTTAACCTATTTATTATCAGGTTACGCACATTAAATTGAAGCCCACCCCTAAGAGACTCACCCCAAGCCTGGCTAGAAGATACTTTTGCTGTAAAGGGCTACGTGTTACACATATTTTTTGCTCTCACTTTTTCATTATTCTTTATTTATTGGCTTCACCCTTCTCTCGTTTCTCTTAAAATATGGATAATTACAGTACTCACCTTTAACGGAGAAACAAGTTGTTATTTTTTACATTAATGAATTTATTATGTATAAGTTTGTTATCATTATAATAATAATTAATAATAATAATTGATAAAGTAATAAATTGTTCATTTACTACTATAGATTTTTTATTGATTGCCAATTTGACGTCGAATCATTATGTGGAATAAATCAAAAGTTTTCTTTTTCTCCCGTTAAGGATAATCTATTTTTTCCGTTTTCTGGACAAGGCAGAAATATGTAACCCCTTCCCCTTTTGAATTTAAAGCCATTGAACCTGTAGGCTTCCTGCTTAGTTTTAACCAAACTGGTGAATATTTTGAGAAACGGATTACAAAGATGATCAAGACGCTATTTAGTATGATATAAGGAAGCATAATGTCTAATAATATGATAGAATAGAACAAAACGTAATGTTAAGAGATGCAGTGCCACATAAAATATAGAATGTAATACATGATATGTGATGTGATTGTCAACTACAATAAAGTATAAGAATGGAAAACGTGAATATAAAGACAAGGAGGAGGAAGTAGAACAGAGAATACACGGTAAAGCAATCGTGTCGGTTGGAACTTGAACGATAGAAAAGATTATTAGAATTACTTAAAGAAAAATACAATACAATAAGACATAACATGTTGCAATAGAAACCTCGACAACTGCAGAAGATTTACAATACGTAAGACTAGGCCATAATTCGACGAAACAATCCCGAATTTGCTTTTAAGTTAGCCTTGGATGATGCTCTGTGATGGATAGATGTCATTAGGCGCATTAAGAGGAGAATGGTTTTTTGTTCATATATAGTGCAGTGCCAAACTTATCTAAAGGGATACACGTTTCATTAATCGTGTAATTTTGATTTTGAATTATTTATTTATTTTTTTTATTTCAAAGGTACGTTGGTGCGTATTTGGAGCTTTCCCCAGAGCTTGTTTTTGTAGTGGAAGACGAGGAAGGTATATGTGGTTACTGTACAGCAACCTCAGATGCCAAGAATTTCTTTTCGCAGTATCAAGAAGAATGGCTGCCGTCTGTAAGTAAAACTAACTGAGGAGTCGTTTTATCCTTTGTTATGAATTTTATCAATATTATCCAACTGAAAGTAAAACATATTGGTGCTGTAAAAGTGAACCTTACTGAGAGCCCATTTATTGCAATTGATTGGACATAGTCAGAAAGATAAACTACTCAATTTCCAATAAGTTTGTTTTTTTTGTAAGAGAGACGCTTAGGCATTTTGATTCAAATTTTTAACTTATCTAAATATTTACGCTGTGGAGCAACTGTTTTTCCTACTTTTAAGTCAGTTTATTAAATGTATTTTATCAAATAAAACAAACAACATCGAACCAGGTGAAATCAAACCCAACCATATAAAACCAAAATGCAATAAATGAAATTAAACCAAATCAAATTTAATTATTTCAGACAAAAAATGTACCAACCTTTTCCGTGACTTAATAGTTAGTGCAGTTACACCGTAACCAAGAGGTTCCGGGTTCTATTCCCCGACCAGGCAAAAAGAATTTTGGAACTTTACAAAAGAATAAGCCATTGGTTGGCGTCAGGAAGGGCATCAGGCCAAGAAATTTCTAACTGGTAAAACAAAAGTGCCTTTGAAGGGCACCGTCTAAGCCCCAGTTACAGTGGAAAAATGACGTTAAAGCGAAAAAAAATATATATATATATATATATAAATTTGTTACCAACCTTTTCATTAACCTTTTAATAACGTGGTGATTGACTTTAGCTTATTTGAAAGAAGAGAAATCACTGCAAGGTTTGTCCATTATTTATCAAGGTAAACTAAATCTGAAGGAAATGTGTACGGGCTCAGAATTCAATTTTTCCTTTGAAACGCACTTATTATCTATTTTCCTATCATATCAGAGATGGGCTTCGATTGGCTACTCTTGGCAAGCTATAACCATCTCTGAGTATGTACTTTTTGGTCCTTGCACACACTGAATTTCAGGATTTTGTATTTGGAAACTTGATTATTATATATTTATAAAAGATCATTGTACTGAGATATTTGGAGTGTATGTTTTAATTTCTGGTTGTATCATAGAACTTTAGGTTTCTCCGAAAACAAACGCTTATGTAGGCTGTATGCCTGGGTGCAATGCATCCTATAAAGAGTACCTACTGTTTCTTCCTCCAGGGTTCGTTATATTTTCCAGTGCGTTTTCCGGAATGAGCCTATTCTGATTTAAAAGCTGAAATGAAAAAAAACTTCGATTTTGGATTTTACCTGTCGGATGCTTCCTTTATTTGAAATTTTTAAGGTGGAAAGGAAACAGAAGCTGATTTTGATTTATGGTTTATTAAATCGCTAGTTCATAGAGATTTTTGCAGCCTACTTCTGTTTATAACAAGTGAAAAGAAACAGGCCTCAAATTGCATGAACACCTCGAAAATCAAAAATGTAAGTAATAACAGTTAGCGTCAAAAAATGGTTCTCGCTACGAGTTGATCAACTTCAAACAGCTTTTTAAAGCCTAACTTTGACCATTAAAGCCACAGACGTACTGCGGATATCTATTGTAAAACTGCAATATCAACAAAACAGGAACGCAAACTGATTATTGTAAATACTGAAATCATTAAATGGCTCCTTCCTGACCTCATTTGTTTATCCTATCCTTAAAACAGTACGTAAGTAGAGGTTCGCACTCCCAGTAGACAGTGTTGGAATCCATTCCTTCTTCTCCTGAACATTTTACGAAGTGCCTGGGCTTCTTTTGAGGGATGTAAAAAGAGGTGGGTAAGAATTGATTTAAAACAATTCAACATTAAGAATCTTAAGTTAAAAAGTTCATTGCCATGAATTGAATTAGATATAAAAGTAATGTAGTGTAAGACCATCGCCTTGACCTACTTTTTTTTAGGGCGAAATCATTGCACTTTTGCTCTTTTATATTGTAGGTCCGAGAGAAATATCCATGCCCGACAGGAGATTCCAAAGATTGGAGTCACGAAGAGGAAGTAATCAAGTCACTTTACAACCCAAGTATTTTCCTACCGGATGACCTTTACTCGAGATACAAAGCACATATTACAATTAATTTATTACCAAGAGCAAAGGTAGTTCTAAATCCTTTAAATATATTTTATATTACCATACGGTATTTTCCCCACTCCTAGTCATGACAGTGACACTTATACCTGATATTTCCATCATACGACTACTACGTATGTTTTGTATTTTTTACACTAGCAGCTTTAGCGCCTTCGAACTCTGTTGTAGCTTCGTCTGGTACTATTATTTGCACTACTTTTTATCAACGTTAATTATTTACTTACTTAATTTGGCGGAGCTTCCGCTCGAACCAAGCTCAAAAGAATCACCCACGTCATTCTTTACTTTATTATTTCATTTATTTCTATGACCCGTTTAAGATCTTTACCTCCACGATCATTGTCAATGTAAGTGGTTGCTGGTCTTTCTTAGCCAGTTTTTCCAATCTTTATTTCCCCTAAGACGAGTGATTCTGCAGTGAGTTCGGAATTTGATGCAAAATGTCCGGCAAGCTTCATTCTTTTTTCTGTGATGTTGCTCACAACTGGTGGCAGACCTTGGTAGAGCTCCCCATGATGAGTTTTCCATCGATGTTTTCATTAGATGTTAAGGCACATCCCAATATCCACATGTAATATTGATTCACTTGTTTCATCTGATATTTGCTGACTTTGCATGCTTCATTGCCTTGCAATACAACTCTCTGATGTGGCAACAAAGACCCGAATCTTGATCTTTTGTGAGAGAGTAGGCTTCCTGACATTTTTCAACTTGCGAGAGCCACTTCACGCCAGCGCTGTCATACCTCGAAATCTTTTATCAAACTTTGAAAGCACATGTCAAGATATTTGAAGTATTGATAATTTTTTTAAATTTTGCTGTCTTGTGTGATGATTTTAACTGGCATCTCGCACAACCCGTGACAATAACTGCTATGCTTGCCCAGTTTGTTCAAATAACAGAGGCATGCCATCAGGAAAATCCTGATCGAAAATGAATCTTAGTGAATGGCGCCGCTTTTTCCTTCTCATTCATTTCAAAGCCCAGTTCACCCGCTTTTACAATGCACAATACAGCCTTATTGCAAATAGATATTGAGCCAATATTTCATCTTGTAGCACACCTGCTACAATGCTAGGCAATCGTCTTTTTTCCATCTGATGTGAGAACTTTGGCTTTCCTCTTCACATGAATATCCCTTTTACTTTCACCAGATTATCAGCAACGCCATATGGTTTCAAATTATGTATCTTCGTTTTTCCTGTGAATACTATCAACGGCTTTGTGAAATTTCACAAATTTGTTTATAACTTAAGATCCTTACTCCGCACACAGTCAATAATTCGTCTGGTTCCATTCAGGTTTAGCCCAGATGTTTTTTCATTTCTGGCTGTGTGCAGTTTCAGATAGTTTTATTAGTGACTTTCGTAGTGATGACTAAGAATATCATTCCAAGATAGATGCAAATTTTACCGAGGTGGACTAATTTTGTTAGTGGAATATTATTAATTGATCATTGATTCGGTTTGCCTTTTTCAGAAAGAGGTTTTTATCATTTTTTTTCTCTTTGTGCTTTGAAACTTCCTTGTTGGTTTATAGAAAATGCTTCGAGGCATCAATTGCTGATTCATTCTCTACATGCAGCATCTGGCGGCAGTTCTGTAGTGGCCTAATTTTGGATAACTTCATTTATCACAGGTTCTTAGTTTCAGCTTTAACCTACCAGTTACTAGTTTGTGATGGAAATCACCACTACAACAGTAACGCTATACGTTTCATTACGTAACCGTATTTTTCTGCTCCTTGTTGATCCTGATTAAGTTAACGAGCCTGCTTCAATTACATCGAAACTAAATGGACAAGCCATCCTATCTTTCTTCTGAAATATTGCAGTTGATACCGACAAATCCAGCTTCATTAACCAGATCTTTAGCAAATTTTTCGCTATTGTCGGTGGTATGTTTGTGATAGGAAAACTAGAAATGCATTCTTCAATGTAAGCATTTGAGTCGCCAGTAGCCAGTAGAAGATTTTAGTTTGGTTTGTCGCTTAAGACTAACGTCAAATTTTCTAAGTTCTGATTTGCACCATCATTTCCACCACCGATACATAATGTACCGTTGTAAGTACTGGAAAGTCGTTTCCAATGATATGGGCAACTATTTTTCAATGATTCTAAGATATTTCCCTCTGCAAATGTATTCAAGCAATAAACAAGCCTGTTTGGTACTGAATTCATCCTGCTCCCAATATCTTTAATGTAACCCTGAAAAGCATGGCTGCCAGACACCGTACTGCTGCTAAAGGATAATCCGTAATTTGGTCTGGGATTTCTCATTCTTTATTTTCGTAACTATCCCTCATATAAGTGGCTGGATCTCTATCTCCAACCGCGGGTGCTTGTGGGTGTGAGTTGTTTTCTCCAAACCAAAATGTTTCGGCATGGCCCTACTGCATTATTTAGGATGCTTTATATTTCTTCATTCATACTTTTTTTTTGGTTTAACGTCATTTTTCNCCATTCTGCTTAAAACGGTCTCCGTAGCGAGGCTTCACCCAAGACCTTAGGACTAAGTAACAAAGTAAGAACTCGGTACTCAGCCCTTCAGAACAAGAGATCCACGGTCACGACACCTAGATATGATGCTCCCCCACTACTCCCGCCCGTTTTATTATTATTATTATTATTATTATTATTATTATTATTATTATTATTATTTTTATTTGTGGAAAGAGCCAGCTCTTATAAGATCCTGCAAAACAAATAGAAACCCCAGTCTTCACCCCTATTTACTGTTGGTTCCTTTCCGAACAACGTACTGAAAAAGATCTGCCAGTTCTTAAAAAATCATCAAAACCGCTCAGTATACCCTTTTGGGCAACCTTCTACCCGTCTTCTGTTTTCATCCGCATTCGCAACCTGCCTTGACCTTTTAGATAGTTTGTTGTTAGTTATTGCATCTTACACCACAATTTTATTTTCGCATTTTGAAAATTTTTCCTGATTCACAGAATTTTGAAAGTTTATCTATCTGTTTGCTAAGCCTGTGTATTACGTGTTTTCAGTACAGTAAACTCTTACACTCTAAGAGGTTTTTATCATTTTTTTTTTTCTCTTTGTGCTTTGAAACTTCCTTGTTGGCTTATAGAAAATGCTTCGAGGCATCAATTGCTGATTCATTCTCTACATGCAGCATCTGGCGGCAGTTCTGTAGTGGCCTAATTTTGGATAACTTTATTTATCACAGGTTCTTAGTTTCAGCTTTAACCTACCAGTTACTAGTTTGTAATGGAAATCACCACTACAACAGTAACGCTATGCGTTTCATTACGTAACCGTATTTTTCTGCTTCTTGTTGATCCTGATTAAGTTAACGAGCCTGCTTCAATTACATCGGAACTAAATGGACAAGCCATCCTATCTTTCTTTTGAAATATTTCAGTTGATACCGACAAATCCAGCTTCATTAACCAGATCTTTAGCAAATTTTTCGCTATTGTCGGTGGTATGTTCGTGATAGGAAAACTAGAAATGCCTTCTTCAATGTAAGCATTTGAGTCGCCAGTAGCCAGTAGAAGATTTTAGTTTGGTTTGTCGCTGAAGACTAACGTCAAATTTTCTAAGTTCTGATTTTCACCATCATTTCCATCCACCGATACATAATGTACCGTTGTAAGTACTGGAAAGTCGTTTCCCATGATATGGGCAACTATTTTTCAATGATTCTAAGATATTTCCCTCTGCAAATGCATTCAAGCAATAAACAAGCCTGTTTGATACTGAATTCATCCTGCTCCCAATATCTTTAATGTAACCCTGAAAAGCATGGCTACCAGACACCGTACTGCTGCTAAGGATAATCCGTAATTTGGTCTGGGATTTCTCGTTCTTTACTTTCGTAACTATCCCTCATATAAGTGGCTGGATCTCTATCTCCAGCCGCGGGTGCTTGTGGGTGTGAGTTGTTTTCTCCAAACCAAAATGTTTCGGCATGGCCCTACTGCATTATTTAGGATGCTTTATATTTCTTCATTCATACTTTTTTTTTTGGTTTAACGTCATTTTTTCCGGTAACTTGGGCTCAAACGGTGCCCTGTATAGGGACTTGGATTTGGCAGTGAGAAATTTCTTGGCCGGATTCCCTTCCTGACGCCAACCAATGGACTTTTCTCTTGTGAGGTTCCAAAGTCACCCGCTCATGCATCCTGTCGTATCTTATATCGAAGCTATTTAGTCCCGGCTGCTCAATTTATTTCCCATGCCAACCGCTGCGCCCTGGTATCAGTGTTTTGTTTCGTGACGGCAGACAATCATTTCCATCCGTTTTTTAAGACAATTTTTTAAAAGTATATGACATATTAATAGCTTTAGAATTGTCATTGAAACTGTAACCAGCTGTTTTTTGGACAAATGTGTTAATCATGGGCGTATAATACCACTACATAGCTCCTTTGCTGTTCTTCTTGAGACGGTGCATCTGACAAAATTTATCGTCTGATAATCTTTGGAATGTAGACACTGCCTAAAATTATGTTTCACCTAATAGTTTGTAATAGCACTTGGTCAAGTGATGAAGACCACCTGAGACGTATGTAAGAAGGTACGATTGCTATTGCATTAATGGTATAGAAATGGAAAATGTGAAGCAGCTGATTCTGTGCTAGAGGTAATTTTGCTCATGACACAACACTGAGAGCCTGGAAAACAAATGTTTTTGACATTGAAAGTACTTTAATATGACAGGCCCGATGTGACACTACACTTTAACAAAAGCAATCCTGTTTTATTCGATATTCCCTTATATGTTGAAAGAGAAGAAGGTACTGGAGTTTTTCCCTCCTAACAATGGCAAGCTGAGAAAACGAATGATCTTCAACAGTCTGCAATACACTGTATTATCATTGGACGCCCTAATCACCACTACGTAATAATGCTTGAAATATTGTTTTCTACTTAATTCCGTTTTCTACTTAATTTGATTTTGTTCATCGTAAATATCCAGAACCTTGAGTGTCTCAGTAAAAAGATTGTTTTCTCCGATCAGGTACTGCATTATATTAGTTCGGTTTCACATTTTCGCTGATCTGCAGATTTCTTTTGATGTTTAAAGTGCTTTGTCGATGAAATTATACGTTACAGTAGCAAAGATTTATGTCAGCCTTTTTGTAAGAAATTGGTTTGGTACTATTGGATAAGCACCGTATTTTTAATCAGAGAAACTAAGTAAGCATCAACCGGCAAGTGTGAATTATTGCTACAGTTATTAAGAAAAAAAGGTAAATGTTTAATTGATTGTGTGT
>RDPX01000045.1:3307287-3328811 GCA_003991215.1 Morbakka virulenta | reverse complement strand
AAGCTATTTAGTCCCGGCTGCTCAATTTATTTCCCATGCCAACCGCTGCGCCCTGGTATCAGTGTTTTGTTTCGTGACGGCAGACAATCATTTCCATCCGTTTTTTAAGACAATTTTTTAAAAGTATATGACATATTAATAGCTTTAGAATTGTCATTGAAACTGTAACCAGCTGTTTTTTGGACAAATGTGTTAATCATGGGCGTATAATACCACTACATAGCTCCTTTGCTGTTCTTCTTGAGACGGTGCATCTGACAAAATTTATCGTCTGATAATCTTTGGAATGTAGACACTGCCTAAAATTATGTTTCACCTAATAGTTTGTAATAGCACTTGGTCAAGTGATGAAGACCACCTGAGACGTATGTAAGAAGGTACGATTGCTATTGCATTAATGGTATAGAAATGGAAAATGTGAAGCAGCTGATTCTGTGCTAGAGGTAATTTTGCTCATGACACAACACTGAGAGCCTGGAAAACAAATGTTTTTGACATTGAAAGTACTTTAATATGACAGGCCCGATGTGACACTACACTTTAACAAAAGCAATCCTGTTTTATTCGATATTCCCTTATATGTTGAAAGAGAAGAAGGTACTGGAGTTTTTCCCTCCTAACAATGGCAAGCTGAGAAAACGAATGATCTTCAACAGTCTGCAATACACTGTATTATCATTGGACGCCCTAATCACCACTACGTAATAATGCTTGAAATATTGTTTTCTACTTAATTTGATTTTGTTCATCGTAAATATCCAGAACCTTGAGTGTCTCAGTAAAAAGATTGTTTTCTCCGATCAGGTACTGCATTATATTAGTTCGGTTTCACATTTTCGCTGATCTGCAGATTTCTTTTGATGTTTAAAGTGCTTTGTCGATGAAATTATACGTTACAGTAGCAAAGATTTATGTCAGCCTTTTGTAAGAATTTGGTTTGGTACTATTGGATAAGCACCGTATTTTTAATCAGAGAAACTAAGTAAGCATCAACCGGCAAGTGTGAATTATTGCTACAGTTATTAAGAAAAAAAGGTAAATGTTTAATTGATTGTGTGTGCACATATATGCATTCAGAAAATGGAATGTTATCGTAGCTGTCACAATAGCTTTGCATGAAGCCGAATCAAGCGGAAAGCACCCTCCTTCGAATTGAAAGCGAAGAATAAAACCACTTGACCGTGAGACCTAATGAATTGACTTTTTTTCACAATTGGTTCGTAGGTTATCATCATCTTCATTATTATTATTATCATCATCATCATTATCCAGTCAGTTCATCACGGCATTTAGCCCTGCCATGTTTTTAAATGTAAATGTATGTGTTTGTGTGTATAATAACAACCTGATACACCATTAAATTTCTGATATAAACCAATTATGTGCACACTTTAGGTCAACAGACCAAAGTCGCAACAACGATTTATGTTTTGAATTTGCGCACATATGTATGGCTAGTCATTGGACAGTTTTTATTGGCAGTAATGATTTTTACTTTTATTATCTTTTGCCACAGGGAACAAGTATTGGGAAGAGGATGCTGGCGTGTGTACTGTCTGTTCTTAAATCAGAAGGTGCCAGTGGAGTCTACTGTGAAGTAAGCGCAAGTAATGTTGAGGCCGTTGATTTCTACACAGAACTTGGCTTTTATGATGTGCCAATGATCGAAGAACTTCCTGATAATACCATTATTCTCGGACGAAGAGTGTAGTATTTACTGGGCAAGAGATTGATGTATAATCAAGGGGAAACAAGGGCATTGCAAATATGTTAGTTGAATTGAGACATTATCTTGCAGAGGTTAACTATGCGGACAAATACTACTTTAATTTCCTACTACCAGAAATATTCCGCTGAATAAATCCGTTTGCTTCTGCTTCTCTTCGTAGAAAAATTAATGTTTTGATTTAATTCCTATAGTTTTAGATTGTAAAGCATGTCATATTGTTTGCGATTGACAAGGTTTCATTGCTTTTTTTGTTTTAAATTCCTGCATTTAAACATTGGAGTTTTGCCTCTCTCACTTTCCATTTTACAAAAATTAATAATTCAATAACTCAAAGCTGGGATGTAAAGTATCCTGGACCTTCAGCGTATTTGCGTATAAACTGCAGGCTTATAATTTGGTATCATGGGAACACCTGTTTTTTTATTAAATTTAAACCCAAATTACTTTGCGCACTTTGCTCCCAGTTGAGCGTAGATCGCACACCAGATTTCGGAATCTCTCTTGACGCTCACGTTTTCCTAGTTTACTCTATTACTTTGATCAAAGCCCTCTTCCATGGTTCTTTGGGTCTTTATCTTTTCTTCTTGTTTGTTGGATTCAAAACAAGTGCGCGTCGTATTATATGACCTTTGGGTTTTCTTGAAGTGTTATGCACTTGGTTTCCATATAGTTCTGACCATATTAAAAGCTGGTTCAGCTTTTCCCTTTCTTTGCTTTAGATCTCTAGTTGCTCTTCTTCCTGTCGACACTAGGCTTCCTGGATACGTATCTTTATTCGCTTCATCTAGCTCATGACTTTGACCACAAACAGTTCTTTTGACCTTATTGTTTACTCTTGTAACTAGTTTTTCTTGCGTTTATTTTCAGGGCGGCGTGCTTAGGGGCTTCTTCAAGTGGGATGGTTTTATCTTGCATGTCATGGAATATGTGTAAAAGTAGGCAACAAATCTTATAGTTGGATTTTTAGTATACTCTTTTTCTGTTAAATACAGGGTACATTTCAGGTAGCCATGGTGTTAAGTAGATTATTTGAATGATCAGCACCCACGTGGCTTTTGCTAGCCCTCGCCACACGCCTCTTGTGACGGTCCTTTGCCACTCGAAGTAAAGTATGTTAAATTTGTTTCGATATCTGTAACCACCATTCCCCCTTGAGTGGTTGGTCTAAAGAAGGTTGAGTGATGGTGCGGCTGGCAGCTTGCGGTCTCTTATCCAGCCTATCTCTTGTTCTGCGACTCCTTATTGGTTATTCAGAACAACTCAAATTTAAAGGGGCCTCCCTGTCCGCCACCGAGTTTGTGCGACATGTGGACGTTAAAGGTTTCTCCAATGATTGCAACTCAAACTTTCAAACCAGTTTTCGTGTGTGAATGTCGACTTGAATTTTGCAAGGCACGATTTGTTGCTTTCTTGCACAGTGTTGTGTAGTGGTATTATTATTTGTTGTACGCTTGATGGCTATACCCACCAGTTTTTCCGTGCATATTTATGCAACACCTTTTATGCAGTGAATGCCCTAAAAGAGGAGTTTTTTAACAATTCGATGTGTGCATGAGGGATAACAAAGTTTAACATTTTACAGGTCCATTTACATGGTATTATTGACAGTAGAAGGTGCATTTTTAGAACAAAGCGACCTTGCTTATTTACAAATTTTGCTTTCAGCAATGTCGTATGAGCGTCTCTGGGAACCATGATTTTGAATGAGGCCCTGACTTCTGACTGTAACCCTGTTTATAAATAACTCGTATCGTGATTATCACAAAGTCAGCCTAAATTATGAATTCAAGTTATTCATCCTCTGCTAAAGGGATAAGCTAGCACAGAATTACAAAGGGTAAACGCGTTTGATTTTGTGTTTCAACATTAAGTGGCTTGTGGTTTCGGTCGCTAAAATGTTGTTTTGACACCCATCAGATATTAAATAATGGCGTCTTCTCCTTTTTCTGTTACAATTGCCGCGCTTTAGTCCTCATTCTTGTGGGTTTTTATCCTGAAGATCTTCAATAGTTTCGGGAGCTTTAGTAAAGAAGTAACTTTATTGTTAGCTAAAAGTTACTTACCCTAACTTTGCAATATTTGAATTTAAGTTCTATAATAACGTTTTACTCGATACATAGTGGTGTTTTGTCTGATATGGTACTGTGTTACCAGCTTTGTCTTTTTAACTAACTTAGTCGGTATGTTTTAATGTTGGCGGATACTACGTTGCTTTTGTAAAATATGTGGGTTTTCCCTGTGTTTTACACCCCGAGTTGCACAGTACATTAAGAGTACAGAAAATGAACTTCCTTGTTATAATCGCCGCACAAAAATTATCAGCTAGCTTTTATTGGCGTAGAAAGAAGTCGTTTGAAAGTTTCTATTTTTGCATCAACGACTAAGTGATAATCATGGTAACGGTGCTAGAATATTATTGTCATCCGTATTCCTACATAAGGCTAGACCCTGGCTGATTTTTTGAAGCAATCGGTAGACGACCCGAATTTTTTTTGCGTTTAAGACCATACTGTAAATATGCTGCCTGACTTGAGAAAATTTGTGTCTGCTCCACATGTGTTACTTTTTCTTAAATTTTGGTTTTGCAAACAGATAAAGCTAATCTTTCAACGTACACAGATAGTACTATACTGCAGACAATTTGTAAGGCAGCTGTTGATATTTAAATATTAAGACAGGTTTTCAGCTTCAAAGTCTGCAAAATCAATCTTGACTTGATTATCAAATTTGATGAGTACAAATTTTAAGATCTTCGTGTTTAAGAACAGTCAACTTAATCGTCAACGGTAAAATAATCGATGAACTGCAGAGCCCACTGAAAAATGACTGAAGTAAGCAAATAATTTAGCAACTCGTGAAGGGCACATATTATGTCAAATCCTATTGAACAATCTTGACTTGATTATCAAATTTGATGAGGACAATTTTTAAGATCTCCGTGTTTACGAACAGTCAACTTAATCGTCAACGGTAAAATAATTGCTGAACTGCAGAGCCCACAAAAATGACTGAAGTGAGCAAATAATTTAGCAACTCATGAAGGGCACCTATTATGTCAAATCCTATTGAACAAACAATATATACCTTTAACCTTATTCCCAAGCAGCTACTAAATCGCGAAACATGATAGATACTTTTCATTTTTCAATGTAATTCAGGTTTAATTTTTAGGCGAAGATCCTGATAAGCGAGGGATCGATTCTGAGCACAACTTCACTGAACCGCTATCGGAGAAGCTCCAGGTTTTGTTTACGTAAACGGACTTGTATAAAGTACGACAAAACCTAGTTTTAGAACTCAAGCCAAATGAAATTAACTAACACAAAACGATACAAAAAACAGTAATCTTTCTAAGAGGCAATGCACTAAAAGCTGTGCTAAACGACCGTTCTTGCGTTTTTCATAAGCAACCAAGTTGAAACTAAATGTTCCGACATAACACTTTAAACTGGGAAGCTATTATAGAAAAATATGGCATAGAATTATTTCTGAAACCTTGAAGTTATCTTTTATGATTTAATTGGGCAAACGTAAAACACCATTCCTTATTAATTGTACTTTTCCTAAGGGTAACGCACTGGCCTGCGTTTTAAAACCTTTTTTCATAGGTTAAAACTTTTTCAACTGATTTGTTTTGTTTTTGGTACGCTGAATCCAAAAACACCATCCTTTTTTTTTGGTCAGGTCAAGTTTTTGAAATATTATTAATACACGTTTGACCCTTTAATAGTACTCAGTTAAAAAAACAGGGCTGCAGCTGGCCCAATCTTTGTTTTTATAGAGAAAATGAAACAGGAACAGCCTCAACCTGAAACCTGAAACTGCACCTTTCTTTAACTTTTCGGAAACTGAAACTGAAACCTTTTCTGTTTACACCTGCATAATCATTTATTGTTTAGAAGAGCTGAACTCCAGTCAATGTAACTTGAAATCGCAAGGAACAGATGTAGTGTTTCTATTTAGTATTTTAGATCAAGAGAATGGATTGCAAATGTATAAATCATTCTGACAGGTTCTGTTTTATATGTGGTAATGTGATACCTCTGGTCGCCTTGCAAAAATATCTGATTTTGTGAAAAAGGCCTACACGCTTTTTTTTATATAAGCATAGGCAAATTTTGAGCAGGGTCAAGTATGCTTAAGTTTTATCTCTAAATCAGGGTGAAATATGCTTAACATATGCTTATTCAATACATCGAATGAGGTCAGTATGCTTATTCGGGTTCGATTATTTTTGACATTGTTCTACCAGAAACAACTTTTCTTACGTCTGACGTCACTTCTTTGGTTTATTTAGAAGCTCTGACGTCAATCTTCTTTGATTTGTTATTTTTCGAAAATGCTGCAAGTGTGACAAAAATAAATGTTTTTCTAAAAAAAGGTTTGTTGTCACGAGTCTCTCCATCTTATTGTATATTTTTGGGTGCGTAGAAATAACTGGGGCATTGATTTATGGTAAAAACGTGAGAAGGAGATAAAACATTTTCAAGTAAAAAGCTGGTAAATTTAGAAAAAAGTTCTTTCTCACAAGAAACTTCTAAGTCAAACGATGGCACCACCTTCGAAGAAACAGAAGACACTCGGTCATTTTGGTTTTACCAAAAGCGTGAAACATAGAGGCATTGTGACTAAAGTAAAAATTCCTAATGAGCCAGTGGAGAGTCACAAGACTTTAATATGTGAGCATTGTGGTAAACATCTTAAAAATCAACAAGGTTTAAGCACCCATTTGCTCACACATGGAGCTAAGGCTTCTAAAAGCGTGCCTCCAGAAACAAGTGTAACACTAACGGAGCAACTGGAGCAAGATATAATCAAAGATGTTGTTGAAAACTTNATATGTGTGGATCGGAAGGTTGTTGGATTGGTTTTAGGACTACGGGATGAGTACACAAAGTATCCTTGCTTTCTGTGTTTCTGGGACAGTCGGGCTGATGATCGACATTATATTAGAAGAAAATGACCGCCAAGGCAAGGGCGTGAACCTGGGTCGCACAATGTTCAGTTGATCTTTGTAAACTTCAGAACTTTGTAAAGGAAATGGACAGGAAAGGCAGAGGGTCTACTTTCCTTGAGCAGACGTTTCCTCGGGTTTTGAAAAACGTAAGGCTGGATAATAACACTTAAGGACGTTAATACGAATTCTTTTTCAACCTCTCAAAATAGTGACCTGACTGGACAAAACGAGTATGATTATTGGATTTTGCATACCAAACTACCCTAGAATTAGCTATCATATGCCTAACCTTTAAAACTCCTCAGGCCAGTCCTATCATGGCAACTCCAGTCACGGGGAACAAGTTACTACCTGTGTTCTTCACCCCTAGCATAAGACGCACGCTTCAGTAACGGCAGCACCTCTACTTTAACACTTTGACAAACGGTACCCTATCTCCAAACTATTTGTTGCAATTATTTAAAAGTCATAAACGGGCTACTTGATTTATCTTCGGATTTTGTAGGAATTGTAATGGTCTGAAATAAATATATCCTCTTGACTGGCATTTAACACTAAAACACACTTCAAGATTTTTTTTTACCATACCAGAATTGTATGGTAAAAATGCCAATCAATCATTTGATGTTATAGATCAAAATAGCATTCCTTTCCATAAGTTATATTCCTTTAAATTTGTGTCGGAGCACTACCGGCGTTTTCCGTTAAAATTTAACAGCCTAAGTGTTGCATTAAAGCAAAAACTGAAGTCGATACGGCATGACATATTGCTACGGAGAACGATAACCGATAGACAAAAAAGCAAGTGACTGCTAAATAAACCGTTAGCAACTAGTATTCATTAAGGAAATCTCGATACTTATGACGATGATAATGACCATGGACGCACAGTTCTACTTTAGCGGTTAGTGACTGTGGAGTAAGCGACAATGGTAATTAAAACTTTTTACTCTGAAAGTGTAAATATTTATTTTTGGTATTTAACAATATGATAATCACTATCAGGTTGTGCAATTTTGAAACATTCAATGCCTTTCTCATGATGGAGTTGGTCAAGTCTCTGATCTTCTGGAAACCTTAAGCAATCCACTATAATTTATCTCCCACAATTAAACGCCTGTGATCATCACAATCCTCAAATTTACATCTTGGATACGACACAAAATTTATTGCTATCATTTCCTTTTAGCACCTTGCACTGAATTTTACCAAAGCATAAAGATAACAGAGCATCATTCATAACAAGAAAAACAACTAAAAATGTAACAAGATCTCAAATATATAATATCAACAACAAATGTACAAATAGAGAAAAATATTTACTTTTTAAAAAATTGGTAAAATGACCAAATAGATTTTTACTGTACAAATAAACAATAAAAATTAACACGGTGATTGGTTTGAATCTAAATATGTGTATTCATTTAGATACATATCAAAGACTGCCCGCAGCCAAAACTGAATCTCTTTCCCGTGTCACGGGCATGCGCCAATAAAGGTTTCAAAATACATTAACATCTTGAAAATTCTAGAAAACCTAGCTGAAGCTTTGCTTTAAATTAGATCTCTCAGATCAATTACTTTGTTCATATTTTACAGTGGAGTCTATATATTGGATCATATATTATTGGTAAAGTCGCTTTTTACATAAAGGTATTCACCTTGTTTTCCATTTCAACAAAGGCCAATCAAAACATAGCTACAAAAGTGATGTCGCTAAGATAGTTGTTAATATCCAAAGGCCAAATGAAGCCACAAGATTAACTCCTGCTCCTCTTGTAGCACCAGTTGGGTCATCGTCACAATTTATCCAGTCCTCTTTAATGCTTTTGGGGTAGTCTATTTCAACTTCAATAGGAAGAGTCCTTTTCAGCCTATAATACTTCTTATCTGCAAAATGAAGAACAAGATTAATGTTTGACAACTATCAAAGAAATAATAACGTGAATTAGTAATTAAGTTTTTACTCCTAGGCGGCAGTGACATAACATCAAAATCAATTCAAACTCTAGAAGGTGGCTGTTGTGCAGTCTAACTTGAAGACAACTGTAGTAAACTTTAAACATTAAATCAGTTATTACCTTACTTTCCAACTGACGTGTACAAAATCTAAATACTTCGATTTTCCTACTATTGTTATTCCCATTTCAAAACACTGGAATCAGTATCAATCTACTTTGGTGTGCATGCTTAATTAGTTTTTTGCAACAAATACAAATAGACTGAAAAAGCAGCAACAAGTAGCGTGGTAACCAACTCAGAACGTACATGAATCCAATTTTGCACAACAAGCTATTATTGGTTAGTTAGTCAGGTGCCAAATTTGATACAGGCATCGGTGATCATGCGACTCTAAGCCATCCTATCACTGCAGGCATGGATGAATTTATTACAGCTCAGACTGTTGTTCGAAGTCAAATTGTTTAGAGAATGTAAATATGTCCTTATTTTGTCTTCTTTTGGCTCTCCTGCTCTCGATCTTTCCTAACAAACCAAGGTGCTCCAGGTTAGGGTGTCTCATAGTGTCCCCGAGGAATTGCATCTGCTTTTGCAGTATTGTATTGGAGTGTATTTTGGTATTGGCCAGGGCAAGGACTTCTTTGTTTGATTTGTGTTCTGTCCATGACATACGGAGCACCCTCCTCAGAAACCACATTTCTGCTGCTTCTAATTTCCCTTGAAATTCTTCGCTGATGTTCCAGCACTCACAACCATAAAACAGTACCGACCAAACGTATGCTTTCAAAACTCTCTTTTTTGTATCCATTGTGATATTTCGATTGTGAATGGTTATACGTAACTTGGAGAAGGAATCTTTCGTTAGTGCTATTCTTTTCATTATTTCATCTTTACATTTTCCATTTGATGTGATGGTAAAACCCAAGTATCGAAACTCTGGACCTGCATTACTGGTACCCCTTTGCTCATGAGGTGGCATATGGATGGTTCTTTCTTGGATACAGTGATGCACTCTGCTTTGTTAATGTTGAGGTCTAAGCCCATTTCTTCGCTTTTTTTGGACAACCACGTCAAAAAAGAGAAGGAAATTGCAACCCACTATAGGTATACCTTTGCAAGTAATAACTTCAATTG
Source organism: Morbakka virulenta (assembly GCA_003991215.1). Taxonomy (NCBI): domain Eukaryota; kingdom Metazoa; phylum Cnidaria; class Cubozoa; order Carybdeida; family Carukiidae; genus Morbakka; species Morbakka virulenta. The sequence goes on along the minus strand of RDPX01000045.1, from coordinate 3,319,032 downwards.
TCAAGGAGGGGATTCATTTCTGAATAGATGCCAGTAGCAGTAACTTTGGGTCTAAATAAAGATCAACTATTTCCAGCGCAATAGAGAGTACGAAAGATTACCACTCTGAAACCCATATAACCAGAAACTTTGCAAAACAAACTAAAAGGGTTAACTGACATAAGAGTTCACAAATATTAAGATATATATTAAATATTATACAGCACCAACGTAAAGCTTGTAAAACGAAATCTTTCTGCACAACAACATATTAGGTTGAATAACAATTTCAATAATCTCTTTACTCTATTTATTCAAAAGAAGCTTAATTATTTAATAGAGGTAAGTTCCAATGATAAATTGAAATTTCTGGTCTAAATAAAAATATTTTTAAGCTATAAACCATAAACTATATTGATATTTAAGCAACTGAAAAGCGTAACAAAACACACGAAGTTTGGTTTGGGCAAATGATAAAATAGCAGCTATTAATCTTATAGACCAAGTGTGATGTTAACCATATGTATTAACGCGAAAGAGTGATAAAATTAACCTCAGGGCAAGTGGTTACGACTATGATTTAGAGCTTTGACTAGGTCACCAGATGTATGTATTAACAGTCCAACCTCCATGAGTTTCCACTAAGTAACATCAAAATTGTCCTTCCATCGTGGGCACCACCGCCCGAGGAAATTTAAAAGTCACTTTCACTGAATTGGGGTTCTCTTTGATTTACCGTATCTATTAATGACTTACCTTTAAAGAAATAGGTAGCTCCATTGCTCCAAGCCAATGCCGCGTCGATATTAGCTGGTATTCCTCCCCATGCATTAACAATTTTTCTCGGATAGCCACGATCTATTTTTCCCTTTTTGTTGTCAAACCTCCAATAATATTCTCCTGCAAAAAGATAGGTTCTGCCATTATATGGCCATAAAAACGCTGCATCAATCTTTTTCATGTCTTTCGGCATTCCATAGAATTTTGAAGAAATACGTAATTTTTCCACTTTTTTTCCTCCCTTGAAGATATGCACCCTGAAGAAAGAAAATTTAATAAATTAATAATAATAATAATAATTTCTATGATTATTCTCCTTTATATCAATATGAACCTCAAATGATTCCAGATGTAAAATTTTTTATTCATTCGTTTTTCAAAGAGTTAAAAAACGAGTACGGGTACTACTAGAAGTGGCAACCTTTGTGAGGCTTTCTTTGGATGAGCTATTTTTCATCCATGACCATGGGTGGGGAATGCTAATAAAACCTTGTTTACCATATTCTAAAAGCAAGAAATGGTACACAGGTCTTCTCTTGCGGTACTGAATACACAGGCAACTCTTCTGTATAATACCCTTGTCAAACAAATTGAAAGCAGTCGAGTAACTTTATCTTGCACACAATAAAAACACACCGGCTGTTGTGACTGAAATGAAATTTTACGTTACGTTCTTCAACTTTTCCAAGAAAAGATTCACGTCCCTACATAAAGTACAGGCGTGTAGGACTACAACAGGCAACGGTATGGACTAGCTAATGCCAGCATAGAAGTATTTTTTCCCAAAAAATATTAAAAATCCAGAATACTGTAAGTCTTCAAATAAGCCCTTTGGAAGTTTTTTCGTTTAGGATGAAAATGAGAAAGGGTTCACAGGTTACAAATGCGTGCTCTGCCAAACGTCGATGCTCTGAAAATGATCTTCCTCGGATTAAGTTAGTTACTCTTAAATGCATTTCACATCAAGTAATTGTGTCAATGTAGTCTAATAATGTTACGAAATTCTGTAATCAAAGGGTCATTCAAAATATTCTTAATTAAAACAACCTCATTGTAATATGTTAGAACTTCAGTTTTTATGTGTGCATTACATAAAAACGATAAAGATCAAGCTTCAGAAATAAACGTATATAATACTTCGCATTGACCCACATGGCTCTACACCAGCTCTCAATACTGCAAAGGTGTTTTCTAATGATCTTGATGTCTCCTTCAATCCCCCTTTTCCACATTGACTCGTGCGCGTTCTTCCTACCCGTTCAGCTACTATTACAGCTGCAGCATGTATCAGATCCCGTTACTCTGTGATGTTTTCAGTGCGGACATGCTTGATCACACCATCTACTTCCTTAGTCTCAGCTTGAACTTTTCACTTATTTGCAGAGTGTACATTCGGCGGGTCAAGCTCAGATTTTAAGATCACAACCTCTCTTAACCTGTTCAAAATGCCATTCTCATCGTGAATTCTAATTCATGGAAGGAGTCTTACATGCATAGAAAACATTATCTGGGAACTTACTGAAGAAAATTTCTTTTCACGGGTAGAGGCCATACCGAAGCCTTAAAATTCACAACAAATTGATTGTCACCCTAAAATTCAAAATTTATAAACTTCTGCAAACGGCAAATGCCTCAAAATCCTAAAATACATTGAAAACCAAAATTTTTTTTAGTGAATTTCAAAAAAAATTTTAAAGAATGCCCTGCAAGGTCGGGCAGTAGTATAAAAATACAAATACGTTCACAAACTTTTAAACAGACAATCAAAAATAAAATACAAAGTGCACAAAAAAGACAGCTTGCATACAAAGCTAAAATACAAAAAACTTACATGCTTCCACTAAAAATGTAGGTTTTCCCGTTGGAACCGGTGTAAGCTGCGTCGGCATGAGAAACTCCTTTAAACAGTTTGCTCAATAAAACAGGTCCTTTTACAATTTCCAATGATTTTTGATTCAAAATGTAGACCTTTTCTTTGTTAATGACATAGGTTTGTCCGTTGGGTGAAAGGAAGGCAGCTCCAACATGATCGATACAAACAGGTAGGCGCCCTTTCTTGGTCGTAGCAATAGTTTTGGGTATAGTAGTCAGTGGTACCTTAGTGGTAACTTCTACTTTGCCTGAAAAAAAAAGCAATGGTTAAGATTAACTACTAAATTCTTAAAGTGTGGGCAGAAAAAAACTGGGTCGATTTTATATCTCTTTCTTGGATGATAAAGCCCCGATGCATGACGTCTTGTCTCAAACCAAATCATAGTATCATCACGGGGTGTCATTTGTGGAGGAGAAATAAAAACAAAATGCAGTCGGACAAGCTATTACTTCTGAAATTTGCTGCATCACCCTGTGAGCCAATATATACTGTGACAAATGCAAGAAATAGAATTGCGTTTGCCTTAATTTAATGCGATTCAATCACTCAATCTTAACTCGACCTAACGGTATCAGGCCAATTGTACCAAAATTCAAAACTTGAACCTGTAAGAAGAGCCTTTTTCGTCCAAGAAGCTATTCTTTTCAACGAGTTTAAGGGTGAGTTAAAAACCGAAACCTCTCTTTAAAGATTAAAACGGTTTTTTAAGGATTTCACTTTGGACATAATATTTTGCCTTTTATCTCGAAAGGTTTAGCATGCAGCCACGCTGTTATCATCATATTGTCTATAACAATTATAACACTATTTATTGAATTAGAAAAATTTACATTTTTCTGCTCATGAAAGGATATGCAGCCTGAATCTAAAGTAAGGAATTATCTCTACAAAAATTACTTACCGTATAAATGTTGAATTCCAACTATATCATCTTTTCTCAAATCAAAATCATGACCACCAACTGACTGATACCATGGATACATGATAGCCTCTCTTACATTAGAATGCTGAAGTCCGAGACTGTGTCCTATTTCATGAACAGCAACCATTAATAAGCTTCTTCCCTTTACAGAGTTATGGGTAAACTCTTCGTCATCATCGAAATGGATATCTCCGCTTTGAGTGCTTAAAACTAACCAAAAATAAAAACTACCCTTTAGCTATACCTCTTCTACGTAGGCCACAAAAAAACAAACTTAAATCCAAACCAAATAAAGCCATTTGTACAAGTGACTGCACCAATAAAAAATAAGATGAATATTGACGGAATAAACTTTTATTATTAGAACTTTTGGTTTTAGAAAAATGAATTGATTTGTGGCAAAATAGTCTTGATTTTCGGGCCTTTTACCAACCACTCTCTGACATTACTCTTTTTCAAAGAAATAACATGATTCGTTAAGGACAATAACCATTCGAGGCACGTAATTCACAATTATCGTGGCCCCAACCTAGGTCAGTCACTCTTCAGGTCACTCAATATCTAGTCGAACCCATCTCAGGTCAACCTCATCGTCACCAGCTTTCGTATTGAAGTATTATCGAGTGACAACGTAAACAATAAAACACGTATATGTAAAACTAAAAAAATTTAACGATAGTCACTCACACACAAACACACACATACACACAAACACGCACGCCTGACGTGCTCAATGACTTTAAATGGGTATTAAGTAAGTGCATGCATTAACACATGTGTATGAACTTCATATCCATATCATTTTTTCTTCACAAGATTCTCTTAAAATTGATAAACCATTATTAGGAGTTGAAAACCATTCCAGTGCTCAGAAAACGCCCCATCCATATTATTCCTCAATTTGTACATAACACTTATAGTTGCGATACTTGCATATTTTGCTTTCCAACATTGTGTCTTCGATATTAAAGGTTACGGTAAGTGTGCCCGATGATTTTATAGAATATACATATGACTTTTAAAGTTAATTTGAGAGCCCAAGTCCATTTACTATAAATTTTTTATTTACTACCATTTAGTACCTAGAGTATGTACTGCTGTGTCCTGGGATTTTGGGTTTAGGTGCACTTGCCAATGTGCACTTGACGTGCACCTGGTGGTCATTTTAGGAGCTGGAAATTTTGTGCACCACCAATCAAAAATTATTTTTCTGAAACAAACGTAACATTTCATACTATAAATTTTTTATTTACAACCATTTAGTACCTAGAGTATGTACTGCTGTGTCCTGGGATTTTGGGTTTAGGTGCACTTGCCAATGTGCACTTGACGTGCACCTGGTGGTCATTTTAGGAGCAGGAAATTTTGTGCACCTCCAATCAAAAATTCCTTTTCTGAAACAAACGTAACATTTCATTCTAATCTTCAAATGCTATCCAGGAGTCGAAACGATTTTGTGTTAAATGTTACTTAGGTACAAGCTTTTCACATGGAATTCATCAGCAGTATCCTACCTGACTCTATTATTTCAAGATAAAAACTCCTCGTTACAAATTGGATAAACTGTGATAGGAAGAAAAGAGTATCCCAAAAATTTTCTCGTTATTTTTGTACGGAAGTTTATAAAAACTGGAATATTTTATTCTTTCCTTGCCATGAAAGTATTTTGATAGCGTTTGTTTCATACAATTTACGTCTGTATTTAGGGCAAGAATAGTGTAAGTAATACGTCAATTCTCGAATTAAATATTCAACTGCAAATTTACACATAAATTAAATTCATTATATTTACTATGCACAAATTAATCATACATAATTTGTCATACATAATTTATTATTTTGACTTCAAAATCCCCAAGGATTCAGTGTAGCCGCTTTTCTTTACTTCTTTACACTCTATAGTTGTGTGTGCCAAGTTTGTGGCATTCATGGCTTATTTACACCACTAACAAGGGGTAATGTCAACTAACTTGAGCAGCTGTGGGAAAGAACTTTCGTTATTTTGTGAATAATTTTGGGTAGTACACATGCATCTGCTTCTCCTACGCGGAGCAAGGCAAATCGTGGACCATGCTTTCAAATTTAGGAAACCCTGGCTGTACCCTAATCAATATACAACTTTTCCGCGTCCCTTTTATAGTAATAACCATCAGTTAGTTAAACAGCAATTTCTGATACCTGCATGCTAGCAGCTGTTAACATTTTATTCATAATTATTAAAATTAGATTTCAATAATTCCCACAGCTATTTTAAATCGACCCAAATGCTCTCTTACCTCTATCATCCTTTGGATAGAATGCATGTGCCAACACACTACCTCGACCATCGAATGGATACGCATCATGATGGTAACCACGATGAAAGCCAATCATAATGTCTGCTTTAAAACCGTTTATCTTTGAAAAGCGAAGATTGGTTACTGAAGCCCATTTATTGAACGCAGCTTCCAGTATCCTTTCAACAAGCTCATTGGATAAGCCATCGTTATTTGTGTTTGTTACACTCCATGTCAAATGCTTGTAAAATAAAAATAAAACTTCAACTTTACCTCAATATGGTAGAGTCTTTAAGGCACTTAACTCAAGTCATCGTAGCAAAGAAAATACTGGCGCAAAAATGGTAATATTTGGAATTATATGTATATTATATATATTTATGAACATTTTAATGAAAATTCTTATGATTACAATTTCTATAACAATTAATATTTTAAATACATTTTAGGTTTGAACATGAGTAAAAAAGTTTAAAACATTCACCAATACTAAAAGTAATCACAGTGTGTTCCTTCACCTTGTTGCTACAATGCACCTGCCGCATCGCACACTGGAACCAGAACTTCGACAGAGTGGTGGCTGGAACGCATTTCTCCAATATCGGACAGCGCTTGGACAACAGCAGAAAAACAAACTCAGGATAGAATTTCTAACAAATTGAAAAAGCTCAGATCTGATTCCATGCTTCTTAAAATTTCGGATTTCCAAACAACTGCTGTTTCGACGATAAAACAGTTCGAGAATGTCAACACGAACTTCTGTCAGAGGAGATGAATAAAGCAAAAACTGACCTAACATCCAACAGCGAACGTCTTTCAAAAACGCGAAAAAATTGACCAACCAACAGTAAGCAATGCGCTTTTACCATTCACATTGCTATATGCTCGTTCCAATACGGCCAAAGAGCGTTATAAGCAGAAAGAGACTCATGATAAGTAACTAGCAGCACTATCCGAAGAGCAAGACCGGCCTCCCTTCCGTGCAAAGAATAGGGTGATGGTGTGTGAACTTTATCCACCTCTCACAAGGTTTGTGATCATTACTCTTGCATTAGGTCCAAAGAATGTGGTCTCAGACACATTTAGTGCATAGACGTACTAGTAGACCTTGATGCTTGATGAGCCATTGTAAAACAAATCGGTAAATAATGAAATCATCACGGATATAAACGTCAAAACTCACAACTACATCAAAAAGTGCAATAAGATGAAATTATCCCAAAACATTAGGCTGACAAAAAAGTATTTAATGGGCAACAACCTATAAGCTTTCCTTTTGACAAGGGAATTGGAATTTGCGTAAAGAACGTTATTATCACCCGAAAGAACGCCTTGAATCCTATCTTAAAGGGAAAGAATCGAATAGTTAACACAGTGAAAGACATAAACCACCAAGGTCAAATAGACAAAACGTTATGCATGAAACTCAAAATCAACGGTAGCCAACCCCCACGCTTGTATATCAGGACTCTTCGTAAACTGAAAACAGGCCTACCACCCCTAAAGGCCCCGGTCGTGAAATCCCTGAGGAGCGGAGTAGTGCAGAAGATATTGTGTGCACGCTGTAATACTACCTACGTTGACCAAACCGGGTGACATCTACTTACTCCTTTCAAAGAGAACCGAATGCCATCTACGTCTGTCATTCAACATATAAAAATGTGGTGTGACATGCGACTTCGACGCCACAAAATTCGCGCTTCAACATCAAGCACATAAGCGTACCGACTCACTCTAGAGGCCCTCTATAAAGTGGAACTGCGGCCCAGCATCAATACCAAGGACGAATTCAGAAGCAGAGCTCTCACAATTAAGTTCTTTTAGTTGTGTCACATTTTAACCACAAAATAATGGGACAAGTTCTGATTTGACTTTTATTCAAAATATTTATGGTTAGAATTTAATTATAACAATTTTCTTCCGGTTTTTGCTTGGAAAAAGAGTAAAAACTCAAAAATATTCAACAATAATGATAGTAATCCTTGTGCCCCCTTTACCTTCACAATTATATGCATGCATTGAACTTTTAAAGTAAATGTGTCCAATGAATATTTAAATTTTAATGTGTGCAATACAAGCTGAAGAAAACAATTTACTCACCTTTTTCTTCCAAAATGTTCCATGTAATGCATATCGTCTTTTTCTCCTTTTTGCTTTGTCCATAGGACCAAAATCGGGAACACCACAACGGTCTCGTTTCATTAATTTTACTGTTTCCTGATCCATTGAGCCTGTTTCTGGCAAACCGGCAAATCGTTGCAATTCCCGAATAGAAGATGCTACTAACTTTTCTTCCACTAAAGTTCCTAGTCGCGGATCGGGAAGTACTAAATACCCAAATCGTTGTAACCAATCCTGCAAATATAGAAATGTCAACAGTCATCAAGTCGTTTGGAATTCAAAGACTTTTTTGCAAGTCTGCAGGCTATAAGTAAGGAGTATTCAGCTGGTCAATAAGCTGAAAGGTTTATCAGTGAACTATGGTGACTGTGCTTCCATAGATATTTCAGAAGTTATTTTCTGTCCAAGATATAATAGTTTTTTCCATCGGCGACAAGGAAGGTCCTTTAGTCAGCAGCTAAGTTTTTTAGGTCTTCCACCTTAAGCAAGGGTTGAAGCTACTTTTGCGCAGAGGCTTAAGTTCAAATATTTTTCTTTGTACATTTTAATCCTTTTAATTTATTAATTTCATCCCCTCTCTCAATTTTATCTCAGAAAACAAGTACAAATTCTCTAGTATGGCACATAAAACGGATAAATAAATTGGGGGCAACACTTCCAGAAAAGTGGTTGATGTTTGAATCTCGAACCTCTTGCATGGCAACCACTCGGCCACTACTGCACAAAATTGCCAGATTATCAAACCAACCACCAAACAAACCAACAAAGAATGCAACGAGCCAATAGAGTTAAATAGCACAACACTAACCAATGTTCTTGACATCAGTTATCACAAAGATCCAAACAATTACATTTTACGAACCAATTGTGACATATTCAATACATACACTTTTCTGAAAGCTAGGAAATCCCATCTTCCTTTGGGGAGAACCAAGTTTCAGGGTTTGGTAAGGAAAGTTTTCAGAACTTTTCGCCTCGGTGATATTCATTGTTACGTAAATTTTGAGCAATGGTTTCTACTACATTTTCTGTTAAAACGCTTAAGGTGTACCCCATTCACAAGAGGAATAAACTGGAATAAAATGAGCGGAATGCACAAAGTATATAATAAGCAATTTATAGCCGTTTAATTCCTTAAACTATTGGGGGCGAGAACAAAATGGCTCCCAGAACCTCTTAAACGACTACTTCGTCATTTTTGAAGACAAAGCGTCTTTTTTAAAGGTACTGCAATACATTTAGTTTCATTTAATATTTAAAAATAAAGGCAATGAAAAACCTTGAATTGTTTCTTAAAATGGAAACATTGGGGCAAAGGGGATTCTCGCTTGTACCCGACGAACCCCCACCGTACGCGCCTGGGTATTGTGTAGCAGTCAGTGGAACTTGAATCAAGTTAAATTGAATTGGTTGAATTGGCATGGTTTTCCGAAGACACAGACTGAAATTCTATGTGGTTATCAAAGTTCTTTCATAACAATGTTTCAAACAGGTAAACAACTGTTGGCTTGATTGAAAACAAATTCCTTCTGGGTGTCATGCGTGACACACTGTTTCTGAAAGACAAGAACAATTGAATAAGAGTATCTCTGTTACAATTAAATGTTAAATATGTTTGAGTACTAAGTGATGAGTAGATAACAAAACAAAATAAAGAGTATTACGCAAACAGTTTTGAAACATTGTCAAGAAATTAAATTATGAACGTCAGCAGTCTTTGAAAGCAGGGAGGGAATTTCAGTAATTGCAAGCACGTTGCACAACAAGCATTCTGCCATTGAATAGTCTCATTAAGTCCAATTAATCCAATCACGTTTTATCCGTTGAGCAGAAATACAAATAACCTTTGCATTTCATTCCTCTGAGAAACAAATAATTAGGCTGTCAAAAAGCTTATTGGCCTTACATGAAGAGGGCGAAAATGGGCTTTTCAACATATTTACCTCAAACTGTTTTGGTTTAGTGATGGTAGAGAACATATTCATGTACTTGACAACTGCAAAAGACTTGAATTCAAAATCTCAGGGAAAGTGGTTCAATTGAATAAGTTGGTACAGGAGCAGGTATAGCCACCAATGTGGTCAGGGTACCGATAGGATGTTCTGCTGTTACTTTGATAAGAATAACGTTAGGACCATTTGAAACTCGTGGATACACGACGCACAGAAATGAGTGGTTGTGAAGAGTTAGGAAAAGAAAAGTTGTAATTACTCGCTCATTTATTCACATAGTATGAAGATAAACCAAAATGTTACCGAATGTGTAATGGAGTTCCCTGTTGACACGATCACAAAGTTCCAAATATATTTTTCTATGGTAAGGGATCAAAACTGTGAAAAAACTATTTCTTAACTTGGCAGTATTATTTTAAAAGATAACCATTTATGGGTTTCACGTATGGATAGTTTTATTTGAATTTTACGAGGCATGAGGTGAACAACATTTTGCCGGTTTCAATTAGGCCAAGAAAAAGAATTAATTTGTATTCCTTGTCTTCATATTTATTAAATATTCTTGATTCTTCCACAAAAGATGTTGCTTCAGAAAAACCACCCCAGTCTTTAAATCAAAACCTTAAGGTAGCAATTGTTGCAACAAGGTGGACCCCTCGGGTGGTGTTAATCACAGCGACTAAAGCCCCTATCAGGAAACCTTCTGAGGACTCACTTGAGACCTCATTTCGCCCCCTCAAAGTATGGGTTTATTAATTTAACTTATAAAATTCACTTCAATACCGAATTCTTTTTGTACGTCAACAAATTAACAAAATGCTCAGGGGGATAAATGAAGCGTTATCAACGCGATACTCGATCCAATTTGTGCATTTGAACTCTTCACACCTTAAATCATCATGCAATAACATAGAAATAAATAAATCAACTCACCATATTTGGTATTGAGACATAAGTCTGTAGTTTCAGGCCCGCAGCTGCTGAAGCTGAATTCTCCTGACTGATTGGAACTGCATGAAGGTTTGGTCCAAAAACACAACATAGACTTAAAAATTGTAAGAAGCTCTGAAGAAAGGTTTCTGAAGTCATCTTGGCGTGCTTATGAAGTCTGTATCACTGGGGATAATTATGTAGTAATCTCCTCACTGTGGATAATTGTCTTTCAGTATTTGAGCAATATTCATGCAAACAGTTTTCTGGCAATTTATCTTTGAGCTATCGCCAAAGACCATCAGCTTTTATTTCCAACGTGAGATATACAGTAACTGTTGCATGAAACAAAGGAAATGACAATTTGGTTTCGTTTTCCTTCGTTGCCACCCGCTCTTTTCTTCCATCTGAACAATTGATGACGGGGGTTCAAAACGGATGTTTAAAAAAAACAACAACCTTTATGACGTTGGGAAAGAAGGTTTCCTGTTGGACGTTTTGCTCCAAAATCATTAGTTTTATATTTTTATATTGTTTACTTCCGCGAAGGCAAAATTAGTGTTACAATGCTTTTTGTTGGAAAATGGCAAATAATTTGTTATTTGTCATTTGAAATTCCACTATCGTTCGTATACTATATTTGGATGTTAGAAACAATTTTTCCCCACCTCTCCTTCCGGGGAAAGAAGACATTTGCTTTGATTAATTTTCGAAGTATTATGGGCCTCAATCTCATTTCAATATTCTCCTCGTTAAAATTCGACTCAGTCAAATTTTTCTCCTGTCTGTGAAGTCAAAGAATGATGGAAGGGCACATTGAAGATTATTGTAACCAGTTAACTGGGGCATTCGATGGTTGAGTGCTTTTCTCATATTACAGTGCAGTTGTATGTAAATTTGAGGGTTTTCTTA
>RDPX01000045.1:3271455-3290517 GCA_003991215.1 Morbakka virulenta | reverse complement strand
GGAAAGGGGTCTGTTCTGGTCTATTAATAGGTTCTGCCAGTCAAGAATTATCCAACATTCGATGACTCTGACAGTGGATATTACTGCTATTTGGATGAGGAATAAGATCATATATTAAAGATCAGTAATCAACATTCCTTTCAGTTATACGTGATTTTCAGCGCTTCGCCTGCTGTCTAGCTTTATAGAAGTTCATAACTTCACCTACCGTAGAAAAGAGAAGTTAAAAAAGGCGAAGTTTTGATAGGACTTGAAAAACCTTTTAAATTAGATAACCAATTAAGAAGAGAGGTCTCAGCAAAGTAAACGGGTTGGACAAAATTGACCTTTTTAGCAAATTCTGTGTTCATTACCTTCTTTTCCTTTCGGTAGAGAAGATTTATTAAATTTGAATTAAACAAAAAGAATGCAGAACAAGAAAAAAAAATTAAAAAATAAAAAATTAAAAAATTGAATAAAAATATTGAATTAAAAAATTATTTTTAATTCAATATCAAATACTAAATGAACTCACTAATTAAAATTCGTAAGGGCACTAGGTGTGGTCACATTACTTTAAGTTACCACTATTTTTACCATCGTCAACAGAATCAGACTGAGAATTCTCCAGGACCCCCAGGTATTAATTCTGATCTTATTTTCCCTGCATCCATCAGTGAATAGAAAAAAACTATCCTCTGTAAATATCATTACTATTGTTTCTTTGAAAGTACAGATCTTTGTCAAAAACATCTGTTCACTCACAACTTTAACACTGCGTTAAAGTACCCATCGAAACAGGGAAACCTGAACATAGGAAGAATGTTATATTTTCAGACATGTTTTGTAAGTAGCTGATCAGCTGTGTTCTTCAACTCCTTTTTCCTTAATAGTAGTTTACTTCTTTTATTTATTTATTTTCCTTTAATTTATTTATTCTTTTCTTACTTTTTTTCTTTCTTTTGGGATATCATTCATTTCGTTTGTTTACATACAATCTTTACAGCCATTTTAACCTTGTTGTTTGTCTTCCCTGGTCATCATTTTCAAGCAATCAAGAATATCTTTTTCGTTGTCAAGGTTTTCCAGGCATTCTACACATTCCGTAAGTATTTATTCCCGTGGTGACTGAACAATATGGATTATGTAGTATGTACTTTAAACTTCGCTGTGTCGTATGTTTCTTTATTCTTTTGTAGATCTATTTGACTTGAGTTAGGTCATAAGACATATTTTTTCTCTGTTTTGCTTACAACTACAATTCTGAAATGTTTACAGCTGCTTTAACTCCGTTGTTTGCTATTATGCTTATCACACATGAGAAATCCGGCACGTTTTCCCGTTGTAAAATCTTCGAAGCATTCCACACATTCCCTCACATTTACCTCAGTGGTGACCAAACAATATGGATTAAGTTATATGTATTTTAAGCGCGCTTCTCTGTGTGTTGCTTTAATTTATTGCCTACACATTGTAGTTGAGTGAGGCCTTAAGAAGTGTATTTCATGAATTTTGGCTGGAGCTGGAATTCTGAACCCCAAAGAGAAGTATCTTTGTTAGCACCCTGGGTTATCTCAAAATTTCGGAACAACTCAACTCTTATATAACATGTTCTGCTCTTCTATGGTTCTCGATCAAGTGTTGTCAAATTGTGTGTTGTTTCATTCGTGATACTCGTTTCATTAAAACCTGTTAATTAAATAGTACACGACCTTCTCACCCTATCTCTTCGTGTAATTTGCCACTGTAACTTTTCTCTACTGTGGGTGCTAATGTAGTCCATTTGCTGCAAATAACATGCAATAATTCTGCCTTGCCAGAACTATAGTTCTTCGAACCTACCTCTGTCCTGTACTAAACTTTCTTTTGACGTCAACGTAATTTTCTACTTTTCCTTTGATGCGTTTATTTTTGCCGTATTGGATCCCAAATAACTCAACATTACTACCATGCTTTTAGACTGCCATCTTTTGACTTGGGTAAATGTATTGAAGACTGGAGAATATTTTTTAGCGGTATTTTACCCCAGGTAACATTGTCTTTACTGTTGAAATGGTCTAAGAGAAGAAAGTATGGCGACCAGAAAGTTGGTATTTACCTCAGTATTTTTCATTAATCCGTAGTGGTCTGGTAACTTTCACAAAATCCAGAAAGGGCATGGTAAATTCGCGAAGTGGCCTGGTAACTTTCACAAAATCCAGAAAGGGCATGGTAATTTTCACAAAGTGAAACACGATTGAATGAAAGATCCAGAAAGGACATGGTAATTTTCACAAAGTAAACACGATTTATTGAAAGAACCATTTTTCGGACTTAATATATGAACCGCTTGAAATTTGTATTTAATATTACAAAGAGGACATGGTTTTGTTTCCATAAAATGAAATCGAAAAATGAGTAAAAGAATTGGCTTCTAAGTTGGAAGTCGAATTCAGGAAATTTGGGCAATTGAAACAAAACAAAACAAAACAGGGAGTTCATTAATATTGATTATTGTTTAAATACCAAATAATTAAGGAAAACAAATTGTAATTAAGTCATTGCAATGCTTTCAAACAACTGATATATTATTGTCATACAAATTTAAGTCAATAATTTTTTTGGATTCAATTAGTTAAAGCGTTTTGTATCATCAGTATCGTCCAGGAATGACAATCAAGTGACTAATTATTCTCCAAACGTTATTAAAAAAGCACAATATTGTTTAACCATATGACAATTTCCTTGTTCCAACTAACAATCGTCAGATAACTGAGGGCTTCACTTCTTCTTACCTTGAGAAGCATTTTTCCTTGCTAATGTCACATCTGGTTTTTCAGAATTCCATAATCTTGATAGAGGCAGGGTGGAAAGAGTCTAGAGTAGAAAAAAACATTCTGAAAAATTAAATCAAAACAAGAATGAAGTAGTATAACAAGTAATTTAAAGTTTTTGTTAAGAGTTTATCAAAAATACCAGCCAGGTAGGATTTTTTTTCTTTGAATTGGCTATTCCATGCATTTGGGTTTCTCAGTTTAATTTTTGTTAATATCTGTTGCATCATTTGGATTTTTTTTCTTACAAAGAAACAACGTTTTACTATTTTATCTAAAAGATAATTGAAAGGAATTTTCAGTACTCTATAAGGTACATAATCAGATCGTAAAACGTCAATGACATTTGGTGAGAGTGCTGAGCAGAGTTTTAAACCTCTTTACATCACCAGTCTGACTAGGGAAACAGAGGATTAAGGGAACCAAAATCGTTGAATGGTGGGGATCTTTGTTTGAACAACAAGCAAAGTGTTTTTGTGCGTTTTTCGGGGCGGAGGGGGATTCATTTTCACAATTGAGGGTAGCAAAACTCAAAACACAGAAATAACAGAAATCAATCACTTCCCTTTTATTCCTACTCATTTTAAGAATTAATTTTTTTTAACACGTTGACAAAAATATATTAAAACGTACCTGAAAAGGGTTGTTCTTTCCCCATACAATGATCGACTAGGATACATCACCATCCTATCCTTAGAGAAATATCGTTTAGTGAAGGAGCTTAACAAAAAATGTTTAGATTAATAAAAATATAACCAGCACACAGTTTAGTGTAATTACGTGAGGAATTGACCAATAGATCACAGCACGTTTACTTCTTTTTTCAAT
This sequence comes from Morbakka virulenta, assembly GCA_003991215.1. Taxonomy (NCBI): domain Eukaryota; kingdom Metazoa; phylum Cnidaria; class Cubozoa; order Carybdeida; family Carukiidae; genus Morbakka; species Morbakka virulenta. Next base: position 3,286,897 of record RDPX01000045.1, on the reverse strand, counting down.
GAATTTCTTTGCTATATAATCATATTTCTGCTAACATTATTATCATCAACATTTTGCATTGTTTCTAATGAATTTAATGCTTCTTCTGAACATTTTCTTTACATAATTATAATATCCTTGTTTTTTTTAAAAATAATTTGTATCCAAAATAGCAAAATTAGTAAATTTATATAAACTAGATTTTTTCAGTTGCACTATCCTAATAAAGAGAAGCGGAAAACCGAGAAGATTGGAGAGGAGTGGTTGCAAGATCATCAGTGTTGCCCCCACGGTCATCAAACCTATTGTATAGGTAAAGGTGAAGTTAAAGTATCCTAATAAAGAGCGAGGTATTACGGTATCTCAGACTTTAAAAGATGCCATTTTTATATGAAACGAGGCGACATAAATAAGACAAAGATAGGAAAAAAGCAATCAATATATTATTGGCCACAAAATATAGATGACAGCTCTTTGGTGCTTCTCTGTTATTACCGCGATTTCAAATCGAAATGCTCACTGGTTCATTATATTTGTTCACTGCAACAAAACACGAGCCAAGAGTTAACAGATACAATTAATAATCTCATCTCCACATCAGTAATCCAACATACACACATTGGGTCCAATTGTACATTAAAACTTCTTGTAATTCATCTAGAACAATTACAAATAACTAAAACTATTTACCAATTTAGGTAAAGGAATGTATTAATAGTTATACTCTCCTCTTTTGGCATGTCTGTGACGCACATAGATGACCAAACCCAACCAAATTATTTCCTTATTATTCAACATAGCACGAGACAATGTTTAGGTTCGACACACGTTTTCGCAAATCGTGAGCACTAAGCATGAATTCATAATTGGCAAATATAAATGAATGAAAACGAAAATAATTAGGGCCTACTGAGAAAACCCCAATAATTAAATAAGAAATATGTTTCGTGGTTTGGAAATAAAATACGTTGTTGATTTTAAGTACCTCGGTTGGTGTGAAGACAGTCAATAAGATAGGAATACGAGAATCGGTAAGTGTGGTCATCAAATCTTAATCGTCAAATGCAGGCATTGCACGACAAAATTTCTGCAAAGCACAGGGTAAATAACAAAAAAAAGAAGAAAAGAGACATTTACACAATACTTGACCTTTTCATGTCCTTTTTCTCTCTTTCTTCTCAACGCAGTCCAGGCAGATCTGGAGCAACGAAAGATTTCCTTGATTGAGATGCAAAATTATGTAATAATCTTAAGAAGAAATGAAACAATCACAGATTTGTCCCTAGTTCCTCTTTTTTTCTCTCTCTCTTTTATCATCCTTCACAATGCCTACCTTGAATAAAACAGAGTCCAGAAAAACATAAGTGTGGGAGAAATCAGAACTCACAAATGGCCATCAGTTTCAAAGAAGGTTACATGAAATCCAATTTGCTGTCTCTGTGACTGAGATTTGGCTTTGGCAATTCTGAGTTTTAAATTTTTTAAAAGTTAGGAATTCTCGAAAAGTGGAAGTGGACCTAGACACATATGTCTTAATGACAAGAAAACAAGAAATCGCTTTATAGTTTCTGGATCATTTGATGGAATTATTTCACTATATACCAGTTGATTCCAAGGTGATAAAAGGTCTGAAATACAACCTAACAAAGGGAGTGATCTCTTGAAAGATCCTTTCCTTTTGTCTCTTACTATATGCAAATAACACTTTGTTAGATAAAATAAAAAGTTGGGAAATATCGATTCGTGGTAATAATTCTGTAGGAGTCTGAATGTTAGAAAAGAGTTGGGATTTTACATTATGACAATACAAAACAATCATGAAAGCCAAAATTATTTTTCAAGGAGTGAAACCTTAATTCAGTGTCTGATAGGATTTGAGCGAAGTGGATTCAGGATTGATTGAAGGTGAATTGTTTACTATAAAATACCAAAATGAGAATTTGCAGCTCATAAAACTTGTATTTTTCATACCACCCTGCGCAACGTGGATGAGTAACTTTTTAAATTCTAGTGGCATTAGAAGCAGAAAGACCGACATCAGTAGTGGAGCATAAGAGGGGGTATTTGGTTTTTGCAGCATTTAAACAAAGGCCAGTAGCATGAAAGGCTTTTGCTACCCTGGACAGAAGAGATTGCGCGCTTGAGATCGTGTCTTCCAGCAATGTGATGTGATCAGCATAGTCAAGAATAGCAAGATTTTTAGTAGGATAACGTCTACTCTTTTTGTGGATAAGTATGAAAGCATTAATTTTATTGATAATCTCAGAGTATAGTCTAAGCATACAATAAATAAGTAAGAGTCAAATGGGCCACCCTGGAGGACACCAGTGTTAATACTAAAAGATTCTTTTATTTCCTCATAATTAATAATTTTGGAAGATGTATCCTGCTACATTATGTAAATAGCATCCAAACTTTCCTTAGGGATACTGTATGCAATTAGAATTCGGTACATTTTCTCTCAAGTAATAGAATGAAAAGGCTTTTTGAAATCCTTAAATACAATAACGCCTTCTCTGTCCACGCTTCGAAGTTTTTCAAAACGTCGGTGAAAGGCAGAGTTGTCTGAGGTAGTAGAGCGACCTTCAAAAAAACCTTTTGGCTAGTTCGAAGAACTTGGTTGATTACTGGACTAAGTGTATTTAGTAAGCATCGATTACAAACTTCTGATATCCGAGACAGGGAGATGCTCCTGTAATTTTCAGGTAACCTGAGTTCATTTTTTATTGTTACTTATACTAAACCGGAGAACCCCCATTCCTTGAGTCTATTGCCAAAATAGATCTCGTTGCAAAACGTTTTTAGCTATTTTTAACTTTCGGTGGTCTGCAGAATTCGATGGGAGGCTATCTAGATCTGGTGGTTTAACATTTTGAAAAAATTTAAAAGAAGGGTCAATTTCTGCTTGGTTGAGTGGACTAATCGGAATGTTTGTATTAAGATCAAAGACCTTTTGAATCGTAGTTTCATGCCCCTCAGAGATATTTTGATCTGAATTTAGAAGGTTCCTTAAATGGTCTTCCTAGAGTTTTGGGTTATCGTCACCTTTATGTGTATAAGCTTATTTGACTTCCTACGTGACAAAGAGTTAACAAGATCCCATGCATTTTAATGCAAGTTGGGGCAGAGGTAACTAAAAATTCTCTCAAAATTGGTTGATGCGTTGCTCTACCTATGTATCAAATGTGTTCCTCAAAATGGTTTGAGCTGTTTGTATATTTTGAGTAGAAGCACTTAAGGTAACTTTGGTAGCCATAACTACCTGTGGAAGATCTATTGTTGCAGTGTCTTCTTTTAGTTTTGGTGGGAGCAGTTCAGCGCCTACTTCTTTAGTCATTACTACAAATGATGTTTCGTTTTGTTTTTCAATAGTGAAATCATTAAGCCTACAGATTTTGTTGTGGATATCTCCTGATAATTACGTTCTATTGGATAATGCTTGCCAGTATAATTTCTTTGGGTTAGATATCTCTCTGTAACTTAAACTGTGTTTAATGAATGTGCTGACTATTCCGTGATCACTTCCAATAGGGGTTGAATTCGGAAACGCCTAACAATTTTTAATGCAGTCACGCGATCGCTTACGTAAAATAGCAAAGACAATTTGTGACAGATTTCCATTAGGTAATCTAAATGATCATAGCTTCTTTCTTGGCTTACATAGAGACAGGTTATCAATCATGAGATTGTACTGCTCTTTAACGTGAGTCAAAAGAAGTCTGTTTTGATAAGAAGCTCTATGGAAAAAGCATTTTGTGCCCGTTTGTGCAGTCATGTCCCTATCAATGAGCAGCGTGTAGTTAGGTGGAATATCATTTTTAAAAGCATGTAGGTTGGAATAAAATTGTATAGCAAGGTCATCTGGAAGACTGTTGTAAGGAGCGTGGCAGGAAATGATCACCGTTTTTGAATTGCCTTTTATGGTGGATTTAAAATTTTTATCATCATACTCTTCCACAAATAGAAATAGGGCAATACTTTTGATTTAACACAGATGCCAACACCGTAAACAGAGGAACCATCTTCATTTCTAACTTCTGATCCAGTGCATAGTGTAGTGCAGCCTAAATTGTGAGCTGCAACTTTTGGATCTGTAATGAAATACTAAGACCAATATATACATATATTTGAGTATATATATTCTTATTTAATGTTTCATTTGTTAATATGATTGTATAACACAGTTACGTTTTACGTCGTCTTCTCAGAATACAATCTGTGATTAACAGAGAAGTAAAATTTTTCTTCCTTGTCTTTAAAAAACTTATATTTCAGGCATCCAGATTTTTCAATTATTGTAGGACTAGGAGGAAGAACTATTGGTTAGATTATCTTAAACTTATTATTTTGTTAATGGTGTCATCTCAGCTTTGCATCGGCATTCCTCTCCCTCTCCTGCATTCAATCCTCGTCTATATACTCTACCTCTTCTTCCCGATGACAGACATGACCATAACATCTCATTCTTTTCTTTCTCGTTTCACTTTGAATCGCCATTAGGCCTGCCTCCTTCGTAATGTCTTCGTTTCTCCGGTGTTCTTCTAGGCTGATTCGAGGACAGTATCTGAACATACAGACGTCACAGGTCTTTAGTTTGTTGGCTAGTACTAATGTGATGGGCCACATTTCTTTTCCGTACAGCAAGGTGGGTCTGATGGGTGTTTTGTAGATGAGGATTGTCCATCCTGATGGTAAACTTCTACCATATAGTACACATGTTAGTTCTCTTCACTTGTTTCAGGCCTTAGATATCTGCTGTTCAACCTCCTTCTGACAGTCTCCTTCTTGTTAAATAGTAGTGCCCAGGTATTTGCACTGTGAACTTTTTGTAGTATTGCTAATTCGTGGGAGTTGTATTTTTTCATTTTGATGTCTTGTCGTTTCTCCTTCGGTGGCAAGTAAACTGCTTTAGATCAGCCAATCTTCAAGAGTTCTCTGTTTTCATCACACAGTACAAGGTCATTGGCAAAAGGCATACTCCATGGCGTGTCCTCATTTAAATCTTCTGTTTTCATGACCATGATTGTAATAAAAAGGAATGGGCTAAGGATATTTCCTTGGTGTAGTCCAATTTCAATGTTGGTGTCATCTGTCTTTCTGAATTTAGTGTTGACTGTGGTGCTGCTGTTTTCATACATGTCTTTGATGATAACTATGTATGTTTCTGGGACTCGCATCCTCAAAGAGTACTATATTATTTCCCTAGGTACTATGAAATAGGCTTTTTCTAGGTCAACAAAAACCACGTGTAGAGTTTTGTTATACTCTCTAAATTTCCCTTGCAATATTCTCAGACAAGACTTTGGTTCTGTTGTTGATTTTCCCTTCTGAATTCCATACTTGTTCTTCTTGATGGTAATTTCTTTTTTCAGTATCCTTCCAACTAGCTCTTCATGAGATTCATCAATGGCTAAGTAATTTTGTCTCTCTGCAGCTTCAACAATACTTATGGTCCTCTTTTTTAGTTGTAGATTGGAGTTGTGCTACCGCGCCAGTATTGTGGTGTACCATCCCCACTCTGAGACGCCATACCAGGTCGACTCGTAATTCGTCTAGTCCAGTTGATTTATTAGCCTTCATCTTCTCTATTTAGATGGTAAGCTATATAGGTAAACACTATATTATACGTCAGCTGTAGGGTCAGAAGTTTTATGCTGATGATCCGGTCTGACCTTCTGTTTACTTTGTTGATCTTATCCTGGCACTCTTCCTTCAAGCATTTGGCAACGCCGTTCCTTGGCCTTTTCCCTCCACTAGAATATAGCATGATACCTTTGCCAATGTTTCTAGCTTTCGCTTTTGCTTTTCCGTCAGTGTTTCTGGAATTTTGTGGACATAATATGTCGATGTTTTGTCGCATAATGGTATCCGCTATGTCTCTATTTTTCGCTGTTAGGGTCTCGATGTTTAAGGTCGCAGTTTTAATTTTCGCTAGCTTCCCTCCCTCATTTCTCACTGCGTCAAAGCTATTAGTCCGCTGCGCATTGCTTATAATGGGAGATGCCCCATCCACGTTTGTTTGCAGTAGATTGTCTCGCATATAAATTGTGACATAGGCTTTGTCAGCCTGATGGTCTTTCTGTCACCGAACCTTTCTACGGGCTTGGGACCAGCTAAGTCAGTTAACTAGCTTGTGCAATTCCCAAGCGAAATTATTTTGTAACTTACTGTCTAAAACAGTTAAAGAGCTTATCTTAGTTTTAGGTCCTCCGATTCTATGCATAACATTGCAACAAGACGGCGCCAGTGGACTCAATTCTCAACCAGAGCTTGAGCATCACGGGAATAGAATCCTCAGGCTTTCAGATCATCTTGGAATGTAATATCCCATGTTTTTACAAGCCTTACTCGTTTTTTCATTCCGACTATAGGCCTCCAAGTCAGGGCATGGTGAGCAGTTTTCACCTCCTTTTCTGCCCATCTGATTTAGGTCTGTCTAACATAGTATCAATAAAAATTTCATTAGTACGTCAAGGACAAACAAATTTGACATTTCTGTTATAAAGAGCTACGCTCCACATCGTTTTACGACAGCAGTTACATCTCAAAACAAAGGAATCGATGTAGTAAAAATTTTTAGAATTTTTGGGTGTACGACATAAAAATCTATTCCGTGCTTTATAGTATTTAATAACAACAGAAAATGGGGTACTATCTGCAGTTGCCCATGGACCTAACCTGTAACCGCCATATGGCATACTTCCTGGTATATTGGGGTTCCCTTCCAATAGGCAGGGTCTTCCAGAATGCCCAATATAAAGTTGTGGACCAATAGGAAGAGTATAGAAATAAGAAATATTGAATACAAATAAAAAAATACACTGAATACCAGGTCTGGGATCTCTTTTGACTGTTGTAATAAGACAAGCTACCGCTAAAATAAATAGTATTGGTGACAGAATGCTCCGTCGCAGTACCCTTGACTTCAATTTAAATGCGATTGAGGGTTTGGTTTCATGTATTACTTGGCATGTAAATCCTAATTTGAACTTTGGGTAACACTGTGGATTTTTGGAATACCTGAATGTTGTATCAATTGTCACATTTTCACATAACATCCCTGCTAATGCTGTCTAACCTCTTCTTATAGTCCACGAAATTCAGATATAAGCTGGACTGCCATTCTTGAGACTGTTTCATTACTATCGTTAAAGATGTTATCGGACCAAGTTTACTTTTTTTGGCCTCTCCTGCTCAATCTTACGTTTTTTGTCTAATAGGGGGTTTAATCTTTCTAGCACTGTTTTTCTTAGTGTTTTACTTGGCAAAGAGAAAGAGTGGCGTGATTCCTAAGTAATTCCGAGATTAACTTAGCTTGCCTTTCTTTGGTAATTGAACTCAAAGGCCTTTATTCTATTCCTAGTGATATAGAAATAATTAAGATGGACAACATCTTTGCACATTTTTCTATCTCTCGTCACATGCCTCATGTGATTTATGTCTTTGCCATCCAGAGTGAAGCAAGTTTGATTTGTGGCCTTTTCTGTAACCTTAAAGGCTTCCCATGATTAATTGATCCAAGGAAGGTTAGCTGATGCACCTAATAGGTAATTTGTTAAAATAACCAAACAAAACAACCTCCATTGCTTCCAAATTATTAGTTAGATTTAGTGATGATAAAAGAACCCAATTTCGTTAAGAAAGGCCACCAATGTAGCACTGACTATGACAAAAAGAAAATAATTAATTAGACTCTAAAAGCGATTGGGATCACTTGGTGCGGAGGTTGTCTACCCATCGGTACTTGTGATGGGTGATTTTGGTAGTGTGGATGGGTGGGGTCACCGATAAAGATAATTTTGTTAGCCTAATGTAATTACAGAAACATAGAAAGGGGAAGATAAAAGTCCCATTTTTATTTCAAAAGCACATTCTGAAATGTACTTTTCTCTGATCAAATAAATTCTATCCTAAAACTGCTTTAGGTGAAAAGTTAACCCCAGGCTTTTCAAGGGTTGTGGTATTTGTGCTTCGTTCTCTGCTTTAGAGTTTTTCCTTTATTCCTTAAATAATTTCCAATTATATTGTTTTGTTATTTTTCTTGTAAATACTTCAATGACTCTCTTTTAATGTTATGACCATGTGGTTATATTTTCAGTCTGATCAGCTCTTAATAATACTTTATTTATCCTTTATCTGTTTCATCTCTGGGGTAAAAGTAGGCTTCATAATTGAAACAAATAGGTAAACACAATGCATTGACGTCAGATATTTGTGGTTTTTATGACCTGGCAAAACGTCCAACCTTAATTTGTGATAATCATCAAAACACCTTTTATCTGGACCAACCCAAAGATTCAGAGGTTTTGTTCAAAGTTTGATTTGATATAGCAACTGTTTTTTGTAGATACGTTAACCGCAGCTAAATATGTTGTGGGTTTAAAGGATGAACATACATTGATGTATATAAACAAATCATTTTCTATGTTACACTCATATTTTGAAGCTTGACGTATTCAGGGAAAAGCCAACGTTTTCAGTAATTGGCGGAAACTAGTGGCTTGATAAGTCATCTCCATGAAATTATTAGAACTTTCAGTTGTGTGTCTGAACGACCGAATCTTGCAACCCTACAATCAATCTCCTTCCAAATATGCTAAATTTCAGGCTGTTGTTTTCAAATACGATTGAAAGTTCTTGAGCTGTGAGGGAGTGCTTAAGACCCTTATATGGGTATAAATGTATATATATGCTCTCATAAATCTATCTATCTATCTATCTGTCTATCTATCTCTCTGTCTATCTATCTATCTATCTATCTATCTATTTATCTATTTATCTATCCATCTCTCTGTCNGCTTGACGTATTCAGGGAAAAGCCAACGTTTTCAGTAATTGGCGGAAACTAGTGGCTTGATAAGTCATCTCCATGAAATTATTAGAACTTTCAGTTGTGTGTCTGAACGACCGAATCTTGCAACCCTACAATCAATCTCCTTCCAAATATGCTAAATTTCAGGCTGTTGTTTTCAAATACGATTGAAATTTCTTGAGCTGTGGGAGTGCTTAAGACCCTTATATGGGTATAAATGTATATATATGCTCTCATAAATCTATCTATCTATCTATCTGTCCATCTATCTCTCTGTCTGTCTATCTATCTATCTATCTATTTATCTATTTATCTATCCATCTCTCTGTCTATCTATCTATCTATCTATCTATCTATCCATCTATCTATCCCTCACACATGCACCCGGAGGCAATAGCTGCACATGAGCAAGTTGTGTCAGCCCAAGACCTGAGCATCCGCATTTCAGCTTTGATGTACCAGTTTTTCAGGGAAGAACAGCTTTGATCACTCTTAAAACCTCCTCAGGAGTACTAAGGGAACAAAAATGCAGTAGCTCAAGACTAACAGTTGCTTACTCTGTTTTAGGAAGATTGAGAAATGAGTATTATCTCGTGATATTCTCTCTAAACTCATAAAATTCAGTTTCCTAACAACTCACTTTTGGGAGTCAGTTTATGAGGTATTTGAAATTATCATTCAGTATATATGATTATTAACTAAACTGTGCAGCCAAAATCATGATGTTTTCAATAGTGGTGAAAAATGACCATGGTAAAGAATGATGAGAGTAAGGGGAAATGAGGTAGATAACTTTGATAATGGCCATGACGACAGTATCCATAATATTGGTGCCAACTGTAAGGATAATGACGTTTGTTGACAATGGAGTGAGCAATGATGCTACCAAATCTTGTAAAGCTTAATCCCTCAAATGATTGCGTTTTGGTTCTCTTATAAACTATGTATGATCCTATAAAGATTAGATAATTGATATTTTATTTGAATCTTTATGACGTTACCTATAGATATGGATAATAGAATAAGTGGGGAAATTGCTTATACTGTCCATCTTGTCTTTCACAACATAGACGGATCTTTTGACAAAACAAAAAAAAACTTTTTAAAGATGTGATATTTCACAATGACCTTTAATCTTATCCTTTAATTTATATCAAACAAAAGGGAAATAAATCAATTTATTGTATGTATACATGTTTTAGAGAATGGTTATGCAAAGCTGTAGTACTGGTATGCTATTTGAGATGATTTAGCTAAGTCGATCATAAAAACCATTTTACTGTTTTTCTTAGAAAATGCCGGGAATTGTTAACACTGCCCACTAAATCACATTGTGAAGCTACTGTTAAAGCAATCACGAGATATATGAAATCTTCTTTGAACTAAGTATATATGGAAATTAAAGTAGATATAGCTTATAGAATAAGCGAATTTTTATTTCCCATCCGAGAGAGGATTTCAAAAAAAGAATGTTATCAAGAATACAGGGTCTGTACAACGTTTAAAAAAGTGTGTTTGTGTGTGTGTGTGTGTGTGTGTGTGTGTAAGTGTGTGTGTGTAAGTGTGTATGTGTGTGTAAGTGTGTATGTGTGTGTAAGTGTAGGGCAATGTTTAAGTGAAACTGCTGTATATACTATCAAACCGAGGCCCGACCATGGTTTCGCCTTTTAGAAGCTCCACTCGCCCTAAAACTGACCCATTTTTCTGAATTTAAACAAAATTTTTCCCTCGAAAAAGCATTATGGCACTCTCCCTAAGAAAGAACTTAGTTAATTACTTAATAATTAAGTGAATTAAAAATTTAGGCACAAATAGTTCTGACAAGAAGTTAGAAGCTTTCAAGGGCAAAACGTAATACTTATGAATCTAAAAAGGATAATGATAACTTACACAAATGGTTCTTTTCAAATTTCTCAAAAATGTTTTCCTATTTGTTGTTGAATCTGCTAACATGTTGGCAACTTTAACCAAGCAAACTGACTAAGTTTGCGGTTTGTGAGTTCTCAGTGTAGCCCATGAATTCATTTGGGTTTTTTGTGACATAGCAGAATGAAGACAGATTTTGAGTCTTCTGTCCAGAGGGAAAGATTTTTCACGGGGCAGAGTTTGCAGTTGTAGTCACACCAGTAAGTAGCAACTACACCAATTTAATGACTGCGAAAAGAAGTCATTCTTCTTGTATTGATTTGGTTATGATTTTATCTTTTATCCCTTGAAATGGGAAAGCTTTTCACCAGCACACATATTTTAAAGGATTTGGAACCCTGCAGGCAATGATAGAATATCAAGATCATCTTAAAACTCCTACAGTCTATCAATTTCCAATTGGTAAGGTTCTGAGTTAAAAGTCAGAAAAAACCTGATAACTAGCTTGTTTAAAGCAATCTTTGATTGCCATGATCACAGAGTCAATGGTGTGAAAAAACAGATACTCCCAAATAATCTTTGGGCGTTTCCGGATGAAATGCTTCTGTAAATCCTGAAGCATCTTCATAACTAGGTTTCTTTGCAAAGTTATTTCTTTAAAATCATGCTTTTCTGCTTTTTGTTTAACTGATTCGAGAAATAACTTGAAACCTTGGCATTTTCTCATGCTTTGCAATAATTATACTGTCAAATTTGCTTGACTTTGGACATTTAAAGGAGGCATTATTTCCTTTTCTAAAGTTTTGGATAAATTGTCTGGCTCAGTAGAAGACCATATGAAAATGAAAAGGGCTCCATTTCAGAATGTAATCTGCGATTGAGCACGAGTTTCCGCATGAAGACTGTCACTCAGACATAATTTCTATAAAGTCTCTCGTTTCTTTCAAAGAGCTTGTTAAAACACCTCGCTTTCATTATTCATCTGGTTTCACGAAGTTTATCTAAAGAGGCACGTTTCTTCTTTTCCATCACAGCATCATCCATATTTCCTTCAACCATTTTATCCAAAGATCCAAGAACCTTTTCACCCTTTGGCCAATACTTTATAAGGAAGCAGATCTCTTCAACAGTACACATTGTGCCTGTGAAAATAGAAAATGACGATGTAAGATCTTTAAAGGCTAAGCTCAAGAGTCCTCTTGGCAATGAAAGAAAATTGCTTTTGGTTTAATACCTTGATTATGGAAAAGATTTTCTGCAAGACATTTTGCCAAATATTGCTTGAACTATCATACATCTGCTACCTGGAATTTTGTAGCTATAATAGGGATCATAACAGGGTATTTTTAATTGAATTGGAGATGGAATCACTGCAAACATTATTTTGATCATAAAATTGTTTATAAAAGAATCAATAATATTTCGGTTGCTGGCATTCTGGACATTGAAAAGACACAATCAAACTAATAAATAAAGGATGAGATGTTCACAGCATTACAATGAACAGATGCGAATTTAAAAATTCAATGGTTTGTTTATGAAATAGGAATTTTTAGCTATCGTTAGACATGCATAAATCATGCGCTAAACTTACCATAAGTGACAAAATGTAATCATGGTAGTTTATTTTTATTTCAGACCATGAAAACAGCATAGCTCAGCAAAGAAGTGGAGAAGCCATGATATTCCTGACCACCCTGTTATCATGGGCCTTGGAAAATAGCCGTAATCCAAAAATATATCTTAAGCAGGGAACAAAATATAATTTCGTGTCACTTTGCAGCCTGCGCTAAACATTGGCCATGTTAGTTTTCAATATTATTGCTGGGTTGCTTTCAACACCAAAAGGGGGTTGGGGATGTGGGAATGTGAGACTAAATAGAGATTCACTACCCAGTAATACATTTACCAGGCAACGCCGAAAGCTGAACTTTGATGTTAGGATACTTGCAAACATGCGAAAAAGGGGGTTTCGAGAAACTTCTCAAAGACGGATAGTTACAATAAGAAAATGAATTCAACAGACGTTGCTTGGCGGTACTAAAAATATTAGGGAGAATCAAATTAGTTTTCGATTTTGCTTTTACACATTTGGTGGCAATAATTCAATGTTACTTTGACCACTCAACTAATGCAACAAGCAGCGCCGAACCGCCTCTGTCGTTATCTTCATGTAAGTTATTTCCCAAATGAAAATAGTATTAGCACGCACAGTCAAAACTTCATTCAGCTCATCGGGGGATCGACTCCTTGTTAATCGGGGCAAAAAAAGCGCACCGAGGAAAACAGAGAATATTATTCTATTTTGTTTCCTTTCGGAAAATAACAGAAGTGTTTATAATGATAAAGTGTTTTAACCATGCAGGAGAGAATTATTTTTTGTTGATCTTTCATTTTTTTCAGGAAGTGACAGAATTCTTACACTTTTACATGACATAACAAGCTGAAGGTTGTATCTCTCAGTGATACGTGTGCCAGTAATTGGTCAGTACTGAACAAACGTACAACAAAAAGGACTGCTGTCGTGCAGATATTCGCATGACTTGGCGTAGGGTGGAGAGCTTTAGGGGTTTTAAATGCGGGCTTAAGTTAAGAGACGGCACATTGTCAATCAAAATATTGCTGATGCTACTTTCGTGGCAGCAGAAGAAGACAATGAAGGAAAAGAGGAATACGAAGGATAAGAGGGAGAAGAAGAAGAAGGAGAAGAAGAAGAAGAAGAAGAAGAAGAAAAAAGAAGATGCGCCCAACGAGAGAGTTCCTCGCTGTCGTTGGAAAGCCGGTAGCCATTTGGCGGGTCCACTCCTCCTCCTCCTCAGGTGCCGTGTCCAGGAACGTTGGCGATCATGGCTCTCCACAGATTTCTGTCCTTTGCTGCCCTCAGTAGTTGTAGCTCGCTCTTTGTCCACTAAAAAGATTTAAGGTGCTGGTAATTGGTCATAAGCAATGTTAAGACTTTTTGATAAAAAGCGCAAGACGGAATAACCCGCTGTTCATGAAACAACCCACTCATTTGCTTTACCCTCAGGTCACTCAGGTTCATTTAAAAAAATTGATGTATCTAAACAAGAGTTTATTCCAGTATTGTTGCTGGTAACTAGGAAAATTATGGGTAAAAATTGTTTATTCAGACTGACGATGGAGGAAGTATCTCTCGAAACGTAGCTTAGAAAAAGCAAATGACTCATGACGCGATCAAGCTTTTCTTATTTATCTATGGCTTCTGATGAAATCCATGAAGTCAAAAATTTTAACATTGGTTATTTTAATTCTGTAATTTGTGGTAAAATAATTGTAATTACAGTTGTTTGACTTTGTAACTGCTGGGAAGGGTATAAATCTTTTATTCCTTTGAAGCAGCTCATCTTTAGAAATGTGACCAAATTCTTGAATTTCATTCAGTATTTTTTATTTACCGAGAATAATTGCGATTATTTGCTACAAATAGTTTTCGACTGAAGCTGAGGAAAAATGGCAGAGCAGCAGGAAAATTCATAACAAAATTATTTTTAATTGATTCATCCTTTTGAAAAAAACCCTACCGCATACATATCAAAATTCCCGGCTTTCTTAATTGCTTTTCAAAGGAAATAATTTTTTTGGAATTGCGTTGCCAAAAATATTTTACCACCATAGTGGCTCGTAGTTTAACTGCGTTAAAAAATTCTCAAGCATTAATAGCTGTGCTTATGCCATTACCACTGTATTGTATATAATTCTGTTTATCTTTTAAACAGAGGAAGGTTCAAACTTCTCCTTCTTCCATGGTGCCAACTTTAAAAGGCTTAGGGGGACCACTATTGCATCGGAACGTTGTTCTCAAGTGGCAGGCGGTCTGCAACTACACTCTGCTGGACTTGAAATGGTGTTGAAAGTTCTACAGATACGTTTTCCTCTGTCTACGACCAGAGTGCATTCCTTTAATTCTTCTTCGAGGCAAAAGTCTTCCACCTTCTATTTTCTGATTTGATGGCCAAGAAATTTCAAACAGACAAGGTAAACAAAAATTGAAAATTTGGTGATGATCAGCAAGCCTCCTACCTTTCGGCTTGATAGGACCCCAGTTGTTGAGCTTAAGAGAAAATTTACTGGAAATGTTGTACCTTAACGTTTCGAAAGTACCTATGACACTAAAGTTACCGCAAATAAAAATAAGCTTTATCTGTAAATATATGTTACTATAAATAAATATACGTAAATATATGTATACTAAAGAAATCCCGAGAGTAAGGTTCCATAAAGAAAGTGCGTGCCTAAAAAAAGCAAGTGTTTTTCAAAAAAAATAACTACTTACAACAGTAAATGTACAGCTGTACCTCTCAGATATATTTGTGTATATATATATATATATATATATATATATATAAATCCAGTATAGTATACAAAATAACGACAAATTTAGCAGTTACTACTAGTTTCATGTTTTCTTAACAATCTTCAAACTGCCTTGTTATGAAAACATAAAACTAGTAGTAACTGCTAAATTTGTCTAGTTATATTGTATACTATACTGGATTTATAAACGCTCTGGAAACATTGAGCACTCTTAGTGAACATTGGTATACTTTACTAATATTACAATATATATATATATATATATATATATGGATGGGTAGATAGATAGATAGATAGATAGATGAATAAATAGGTAGATAGATGACAGATAGATAGATAGATAGATAGATAGATAGATAGATAGATAGATAGATAGATAGATAGATAGATTGATTGATTGATAGATAGATGGATGGATGGATGGATGGATGGATGGATGGATAGATAGGT
>RDPX01000045.1:3202594-3270135 GCA_003991215.1 Morbakka virulenta | reverse complement strand
GGTGGAGGTGGAGAGAGAGTGGGAGTGAAGGGGGAGAGGGAGGGAAAGAGAGAGAGAGAGAGAGAGAGAGAGAGAGAGAGAAGAAGGAGGGAGGGAGTAGGGAGGGAGGGAGGGAGGGAGGAAGAGAGATGAATTAAGCAAGCAAGAATTTTCTTCTTGCAAACAAATGTAATGTTAGGGTAAATAGAATGTTTAATCCATTCTCTAATTTTCTATGTTTTCTAAAATTCTCTTACGTCTTTTTGCTTCCCTGGTGTTACTGCAGTTAAGCCATTACGCAAACACTGTCTTCCTTTTCCTAATTTCAAAAAAGTGTACCGGTAAGTTGTTTTCGTCTTTGAAATATTTTCCTTGTCGTCATTAGTGAGCCGAATTCATGACGTCAATAGTGAGTTAAGGAAAAATGACGTCAGAAGTGACTGAGGGAATATCGCAGTTGTGTCTGGAAAACTTAGAATATGATGCCACTTGGTGGAATAGTTTTCGTAAGGGGATACCAGGTTTAACTACGTTAAGAAAAGTTTAAAATGACTTCGAGCCTTAAAAATAATCAATGGTATTTTGTGATCAAAGTAACAGTTTGAGAAGTATTTTCGAGTCTTATTTTGAATTAAAAGTCAGATTTTTCAATAAGGGAGCATTCGAAGGATTACTTTATTGCCAATTCAGATTTACAGATACTTGCCTATTAGGAATAACAGGTAGCTTTAATCATAATCGGTCCAAGTTTCTTCGTAATAGGGATCTTGCAACTTGGTCTTCCACTTGATTTACCATCCTATCTATACCCTCCTTTACTATAAATCTTAACTTTTCAATGACCTCAGAGTCTTCTTATGAGCAATTTAGTTAAAAAAACAACAACAAAAGCCGGTTTTGTCCTCGACATTGACAAAATAATCACAATTAAAATTTCACACCGTCACTAACTGTTAAGCCTGCACAAAAGGCAGTAAATAAGGACTGAAAAATGCTCGTGTTTAGCGAAAACACTGTCGTCTTATCTTTCTTTGCAAAAGAAATATGTTCAGTGGAATACTTGTATCGTTTAATATTTGTATCTTTTTCCTCTGCGGTCTGGCAACACTTCTAAACATGAGGGAGGTGCTGTTTTCCTTTTAAGAGAGAAGTTGAAGATTTTTGGCCTGGCAGCACTACTAGACATGAAGTTTGAAGCAGAAGCAGCAGCAGAAGAAGAAGAAGAAGAAGAGAAAGGAGAAGAAGAAGAAAAAGATGACGATGAAATATTTTGTATCTTAAAAGTTGGACTCAGTCCAACAGTTATCGTGATTCATCAGCAAGTGCAATCCGAATGCAACCCGAAAAGTTACAAAAGCGCAACCTTTGTTTTTGTGACTTTATTTGAGTTGACGTCATTTTTGAAATCTCAAGAATCAACAAAGGTCACAAACAACAGAGCAGTAAATTGGACAAGCCATTGAGGTAGCATGACATGAATAGATAGAATATTTGAACTTTGAGTGTTTGTGGTGCCGAAATTGTCTTCTGTTATCACTACAAGATAAATTGTCTGTGTCGATGTAAAATATTGTAAAATCACGTTTCAGGTATTAGGAACTAACACTTGAAAAAGTCACTTTGCTTTCCTGTTAATTTTTTCAACTGGAATCAATTTTGGAGTTTCATTCAAATTAACATAGTGTTGTGGGCCGTAATTTGTTTACTGATGTTTGAATCAAATTAATTACTTTGAGCACGCACCACTTTTGAGCAGCGTCACGTGGGATTTATCTTTCTCTTGGCATGCTGATCGACCCCCGTCATTATTATTATCTCTGCATAGTCTCTTGCATTGTCCAGTGACTTGTGACGTTTGTTTCATCGAAGGCAAAACGAAATCGAGTTGTCATTTCCTTTGTCCGTTTATCTAAATAGTTTATTCAAATTTCAAATAAAACCTGATGATTTTTTGGTCCAAGGCTCACAGATAACTTGACAGAGATCAAGGCATCAGAAGCTGATCTGATATTGATCGAAATTGCACAAAGAGAAGAAGAGTATTTTATTTTTTAGGGACTTACATACAGATTGTTATCTATTTTTAGGGTGTTTTTACCAACATAAAAATATGACTTCGCAAAGATTTCTTCTTAGCTTCTTGCAGTTTTTAATTGGAATTGTTGTTTTGGTAACGAACCTCGATGCTGCTCCGATCATCCAGGATAAGTCGGTTGCAGCAGCTGTGCGTCTTCATGTACAGACGAATGTCACAGTACAAAATATGGTGAGTGAAGACTTTTTGCTTTTGTGTACCCTTGTGTACTACGTTTTGGGTTTACATTTATTTTTGTTTATTGGAGTATTGGTAGTAAAAAGTGATTGCATGTTTGAGATATTTTACCTGAGACTAAAACACAGGAATTTGCCCTCACCATTTATTTTATGTCTTTTTCTTTAACAATACGGAAAGTAGAAAGAGAGAGAATAATCATTGAAGACCAACTTATATTGTACGATTGCAAATACTAATGGTAAACGAGGCTATTGGGAGATAATGAACCTACGGCAGACTTTTAGGCATTGTAGGTACACCCAAAGTTTGAATGGCGTTAGGTTGTGATCTTGTGTTAGTAAATTGTCGTGTCTCGAATAGTGTGGTTGTAAATAGAACTATTATTTAGTTCTTAATTAGCCATTTTCTATCGTCTGTATTCTTGTAAAAAAAGCCTAATAAAAAGGCTAATTATTTGATTTTAAAGAAGAAAGTAAATTTGATGGTGTTTTTGGAATTTTTGGTGACAGGTGCCGAATAAGCTCCTTGATTGTTAAATATGGTTGTTGACTTCTGCGGTATGCAAACACACAAAAAATCTAGTTTGGACAGTGTTTGTTGCACAATGTAAGATAACTTTGATGGTGATGTTCCTGGCCCTTGTAGCGTTCCGTTTAAAGGTTAGCTGTCTGTAAAATGTCAATTATTTCCAGGTGACCTGCTAAGACCGAAAAAGTTTTTTTTAAAACCATCATCTTGGCACTGAAACGTTCAGTCAGGGGGATTTGAGAGGCGTGGGTCCCCCCCCCTGTTACGAAAGATCGCCTCTAGATTTCATCAATATCGAAATAGTATTGAAAATTTGGTGACAATTTATTTCTTTCAATGTTTAATTACCAAAAGAAGTAAACTGATTATGTCATTTTAACATGGAATCTTTGAATTTCTCCGAATCTTTCGCTGTTTTGTAACCTTGNTTTAATTACCAAAAGAAGTAAACTGATTATGTCATTTTTACATGGAAGGTTTGAATTTCTCCGAATCTTTCGCTGTTTTGTAACCTTGATTTAATAAAGAAATAATTGACTTGTCAACCCAACCTTTCATTTGGTTCCAAACCAATGGTCACTCTTTATTGAGGTAAATGTATATATGTTCATGTACCATGTCTGTGGATGTTTTTTAAAAGTAGCCACGAGGTGGGGTGGGGTGTGTGGTGGTTGCAGTTAAAAGAGACGTCTTCCTCACACAACGGCATTTTCTGTCGAGACCTAAATTAATAAAAAATTTATTGGATGTAATAATAATAATAATAATAATAATAATAAATTTTATAACTTCATTTCTTGAGGAAATGAGCTTACGTCTTGTAGCATTAGATTTCACTGAAAAGAAATATATTTTACGCCCTTCGATGTTGTTTTGTTGCGTAATAATTCTTATTGTAAAAGGGGGCAGAGGAGACGTTAAATCGGGTTTCAGAAAAATATTGTTTCTCGAACCATGGAAACAAGTAAGTTTTTAACTGTGATGTATTTACATTTTGCTAAGAAAAGTGGTTATAGCGTCATTTTTCATATTGCCACGACCACATTATGTTGTTCCAGGTTTCTGCAGAAAAGGTAACGCTTGAATAGACGGCCAATATTTCAGAATCTGATAAGCGTTATTTTGTTGTTTTAGAATATGTCCCAGAGCAAAGAAAAATATTTTTTTATTTTTCACTGTTTTTAAAGGGGTGGTGTCTTTCTTTTTAAACATTTTAGGGGAAGGTTCAGTCACCAAAATTTGGTGGTATTAAACCAGTTCAAAGTTGTTGCAAATAGTCTTGGGGAGTTTATGGTTGAAACAACACTTGTCTTCAACAGTTTCTTAAAAATTGATCGTGGAAACCAACTATGTCGTACATACATACATAAGTTCTTAACCCAATCGCCTTTCGGGACTCTAGGGCACAGACTTTATATACAAGTCAGTTTGACAAACTAAAACTTTCTCTTGGTGCATTCCCGCAGAAATATCTCTAACGACTTTCCCTGGTTAGGTTTCAACCACAAAATATTCACTTCGGTTTGGTTTTGGAAAGGATAAAGCCAGGGTACATCATGTATGCCTGTTTTAGAAAACTGCATGAAATTTGATATTGACTTTTACTATTGACTTTTTTATGTACAGGAATGGTTGCAACGATTCGGCTACTTAGTACCTCCAAATCCACGAACTGGGGCTTTAATGCACGAAAATTCGATAGCATCTTCAATTCAGGAATTGCAACGATTTGCCGGTTTACCTGAAACGGGCACAATGGATTTAGAAACAGTAAAATTAATGAAACGAGATCGTTGTGGTGTTCCCGACTTTGGTCCTATGGACAACACAAAGAGGAGAAGGAGACGGTTTACCCTTCACGGGACGTTTTGGAACAAGAACGTAAGTTAATTATTGATCAGTTACTTCACTTGCCTTACGTCGTTAAAACTTAATTGCATGTGGAAGTCTAATCTATTAATATATTAGCAGGACAGGTTTGATAACGTAGATCCTTTTCCTGTTATTTTTGTTTGTTGTATTCATTCTTGGTTTTATGCCTGTTTTTTCTTCGGAAAAATACTTCAAAAGAGTTTGGGTCTAACTTTTTATTTCCCAAGATTCAGATTTTTGTGTGATCAATGATGGGATTAGTGAAGGCATGGCCAGGGGGTATTGGTGATAATTTATTCTTTGCAACGGTTTGCGACACTTGACAATGGCATTTACTCTAAGAAAGAAAGTTAAGGTTTCTTTACAAAATTTCATTTTTATCTTGGGTAGAACTTTCGTAATAACCTACAAATGAAAAATGCATACTTCAATATCTTTCATATGCACAGGAGACCGGTATCATTAATACAGGTTTCACATTCACTGCATTAACTTGTAATTTCGAAGGATACAAACTTAACGAGATCACAATTTTATGGTTACAAATATGTTTTTCCGTTGAATAAAGAAAGGATTTTGGAGAATTGTCCAGGTTTCACATTATTCTATTTAAGAGTTGTCAATGGATCAGAATCCTTTTGACCTCCTTGTATGTTCTACGATGTGTTTATTCAACATGTCATTGTCAATAGCTTTCCAGTCTGTGTTTACCACAGAGAACTGGGTCAGAATGACCCTGCTTTCCCTCGCTTTTGATGACTTTTTTTTTATTTCACTAGCATTTGACATGGAGGGTGACGAATTCCAACAATGATGGTTTATCCAATTACCTTGTTGAAAGCATACTGGAAGCTGCGTTCAATAAATGGGCTGCGGTAACCAACCTTCGCTTTTCAAAGATCAGTAGTGGAGAAGCAGACATTATGATTGGTTTTTATCGTGGATACCATCATGATGCGTATCCATTCGATGGTCGAGATAGCGTCTTAGCACATGCATTCTATCCACACGACAACAAAGGTAAGAAAGAAGACAGAACATTGGTTAAGTTGACAACAAACACGTCTTATCCTAACTCTGGGTGGAGTAGATTTTCATCCCTTACATAACACCAATTCTAATAATCATAACTCAAGAGGAGGAAAATTCCCACGAGCAAATTGACGCTCCATGTCACCACAAATTTCATTTTTTTGACTTAAAGTATATGTATAAAGGATCAGAATCTCACAACGTGGCACAAAGTTGATGTAAGAACCATACCTTGAAATTAAACAGTTGGCGAAAAATGAGCAATTATAGTTATTGCTGTCTAGGGGTAGCATTTGAGAAAAATCTGGTAAATACTTTTCCTGTAGCTGAATTTCACGCCAAATTTCAAAATATGACAAAAATGTTATTTCAAGGTAAAAGTTTGGTTGATTCTTGACATAGATGGTGAAATTTGGTTGAGAAAATGGAATTGAAAGAGCTTAATTTTAACTAAGTTAACCAAAGATTTTCATGAAAATTGATTTTTTGACAGCATTAAGTCTTTAAATATTTGCAGTGTTCGGTGAAAAAATTCTATGCTTGGATAAATGTCTGAGGGTTTGAATTCCTTGATATTACCAATATCCATATAAATACAGCAGTTTTTCGACCTAAGTGTCTTTACCAATATGGTTTTGCTATTATCAGAAAGAATATTCTTGGGATACCCAATTTACCTGTGAAATAGGTGGATGATGAGGTTCTTATGGTCTGCGTGAGATGTGAGAGAGGTTTTGATAACTTTCGTATTGTGAATAGTTCTAGTGGTCGTTTCCAAAGGATTAGCAAATCACTCTCTGCTCTGCTTGCAAATGTAGCCTCGCAAGTTGTTCCTGCGGGATAAAACATCGGACATCGCAAACGTAACTTGCTGATAAGCTTGCCTGTCAAAGGTGGGGATATCACCTTAAATTGTTGATATCTTTTTGTAGCACCTCCCAATGTGTTCCCAGGAAACAAAGCAACGGGGTACCCTCTTATCGCATTCCTTTTCAACATAAAATAGAAAATAAATTTGTATTTTATGTTAAATGCGAGTCTTTTATAATAATAGTATAGCTGGTTTGTGAAAGTGGTATGTTTATGCCAGAAAAATAGAACAACAGGGTGTCATTTGTTATGCAGTATGATATGTACATAATGAATTTGAATTGAGTTCTGGAAAGCAGGAAATCTTGTACAGGGAGTCCTCCATAAAACACGCGTGTGTAGATACCCAGCTGAATCGATACTTTATGCTTTCATGGGATTTTAACTCCGGCTAGCCTGGTTGTAAGCCTGAGCAAGGTCAATTCAAGGCGGTCTTGGTTTTAAATTTGGCTGATAACTTGGTATCTTTTACATTGGTGATATTATAAGAAATAAGTAACAAATAACTGACATTTAAGCCAGGTAGGCTACGCTTCTTTATGCAATTGCAACCTTGGTCTCTACTTTCGCTGATATGAAAGAAGGCATTTTTTGGTTTGAAAGATTTAGAAATTATATGATTTAAAAGTATTAATATGAAAGAAATGGATCAAAACAGCTTATGCTTTAACCATTTATAAAATCTAACCTATTCCAACTCAGCATTTTTTGTTCTTTCCGTTGTCCTTTCTTCTGGTTTTAACTGCAGTGCCCTTAGTGATTAGAGCTGACACTGGACACGATGTGTCTTGTGAACCCATATGCAAAAGTGTTTTGTCGAATTTGATTGGTATGTATTTTCATGCAGGATTACAGTAAAACAACAAGAGGAGGGGCCGTGGCTTAATGGTTATTGCAGCTGCACCGTAACCAATAGGTTCGGGTTTCGATTTTTCTAGTGGGGGAAAAGACTTTGGAATTTTACAGATAAAAAATCCATTAGCTGGCGTCGGGAATAGCATCTGGCCAAAGAAATTACTCTCTGGCAAATCCAAGCCCCTACAAAGGGCACCGTGTGAGCCCCAGTTCCTGGAGAAATGACGTTAAACCCCCCAAAATGAAACAACTATCGCTAAAATTTTGATAATTTGCTTGCACTCTATATCACAATGTCATTTTTTTAACAGGACAAAGCGGCGATGTTCATTTTGACGACGATGAAGAGTTCACCCACAAGTCAACGAAGGGGAGAAGCTTATTGGTTGTTGCCGTTCATGAATTGGGACATAGTCTTGGGCTTCAGCATTCTAATGTGAGAGACTCTATCATGTATCCATGGTACCAGTCATTCGGTGGTAATGATTTTGATTTGAAAATAGATGACGTAGTTGGGATACAAAAGTTGTACGGTAAGCAGCTGTAGTAAGAATTTTTTCTCACTTGGGTAGTTGTACAGGCTGCTTGTCTCGTCAATGTCTGACAATAGGAAAGAGTATATTTGCTCCATTTGGTAACATATGTTTTCAATACAGATTAGAAATACTTCAAGACGACTCGGCGTTTTACCCATCGATTAGACCGAGGGTGACTTTTTGCAATACAAAGAATTACAGTGAGAATGCTAAATCAAATTAGCTTTTAAGCTTTTGGAAGTACAGAAAAAAATCTTGAATCCAGTGAGAGATTTTTCCGATAAATCTCGTTTTACCACGAAAGGGTGATTTCAACCCATCGCCTTAGCATCCTCAAGGCACTACGATACATATGAGTAGAATTTTCTGGATTGGATTGTTTTGTAGTTGTTATCTACTGAAAGCCATAATGCTTAAGTGATTTACAGGCAGCAAATAAGATAATGCATCTTCATGGGTATTTTTATTACTATTTTGGCACTTGTACTTAACTATCATGCAGTGTTGATTTTCTTGCCTCAATTTACAGACCATTTTTCATGAGCGTTATTTCAATTTTCAGGAACACCACTAGTTACCACTAAAACACCACTGACAACTAACCAAACAGCTACAATAACAACGACAAAGACACCACCAGTTGTTTGTGCCAGTCACGTCAAGGCCGTTTTTCTTTCAAGTGATGGAAGAACCTTTGTCATTAACAAGGAAAAAGTGTATATTCTAAGAAAAAGAATACTGGGAATCGAAAAAGGACCAGTTCTTGTAAGCAAACTATTTGAAGGAGTTTCCTATGTCGATGCAGCTTACACCAGTTCCAACGGAAAAACATACCTTTTTTCTGGAGACATGTAAGATTTATATCTTGTACGTTTGTGTACGAGCTTCCTTATTTTGAGTTGGCTCCTTAAATTACTAAATAGTAAACTTACCTTACAGGAAATGCATAGGGGTATGAGGATGCATGCCATTGCTTGCCTGATGCTTACCCGTGGATACCTGTGAGTACGTGAGTAGGATGTATTTTGAAACGTTTGGCATGTAGCTTGTTCTGTACTAAGTGCATGTGATCCAAACTTGATTCTTCACAAAATGCGAATTATTATTTAGCTGCATTTTTAATGATTTCTTTGTAGTCTGTGTGATTGTGCCCCTAACACCCAAAGACCTTGCCGTCTTTCACAGCTTGTGCACTCTTATATTTTCCATAAATTCTCCAACACTTGAGATAACGACTTTTGATATTTTAAAAATACTGCAAAGCACTTAAATATTTTTCACAGAAGTATTTCTGTATAGATTTTAGAATTTGCCACTCATTCTGAATGCCGTGTTTGGATAGTATAATACTGTATTTGGTAGTATTATGAACCTCGTGCTACTGACGTATTGTTGGGAGCCCCAAACGTTTCTTGACCACTCCTATTTTGATCACCTGTTTCCCCAATTTCTGGTATTATTACCCAGGAGGCGTTGTTTTGGAGGTGACTTAAAAATACTGCTCTGAACAGCTTTTATATAGGTAACATATATGTTGCAGCTAATCTTATCTAAATTTATAGAACTCTGAATATCAATTTTGGCCTTAAAATTTGGGGAAGGGGGTATTGAAAGTTTCAAGACTATCAAGTAATAAATATAGTCGTTTGTTTCCATTTATTATCTGCAGGGTTCATATCTTCAAAAACCAAAAGAAAGAGGGAAAAATGAGTATTTCTTCAAAATACTATGGAATGCCAAAAGGAATAAAAAAGATTGATGCGGCACTTGAATGGCCTTACAATGGTCGAGCCTATCTATTTTCAGGAGAATATTATTGGAGATTTGACAGCGGAAAAGGGAAAATAGATCGTGGCTATCCCAGAAAAATTGTTGATGCTTGGGGAGGAATACCAGCTAATATTGAGGCGGGCTTCACATGGACCAATGGTGTTACTTATTTTTTCAAAGGTAAGTTGTAAATAGACACTGGTTAATCAGTAAGAATTCAGTGGTTGAGTGTTATTACACATCTTTGCCTCAGGAATTGTTCACATATTACGTAATCAGGGAGGGGAGGGAGTCATCAAAATTGATTATGCTTGATTATGGGCGAGGGGTCAACAGGTTTGATGACATAAGCAAATGAAAAAATAGTTAATAGCGTATTTTGTATTCTTTTGCACTTTTTGTAAATCGCTTTCATAAATATCATAGAAAAACAGAATATGAAATTCAATAAACATTAAGATTCTTGACAGTTCTTTTGTTTTTGTCTTTGTTGTTTTTGATAAATTGTAATTTATAAATTTGAATAGCGCTTGAATAGTCCAAGGGGTAGATCACGGGGTACTTTTTCGAAGGGCTCACTAATTACTGTAAAATTGATTAGGGGGTAGGCAGATGATGACGTAATTTTGGTAGGGGGGTCACCAAGTGATTACGATTGATTACAAGGGGGAGGGGGAGTATAAAATAGGCCGAAAATTGATTATGTAATATGTGAACGATCCCTTATATCGATTCCAAAGCCCTATTTACTTGGGTCCTTGTGGAAGCATAACCTCGTGTAAATGTACTTCAAACAGCTTGTAAATTTTCACACGGGTTTTCCCTGATGGAAGGACTTTTATTGATTGTCATTCAAAATATATATTTGTTTTTCTTGTCGAAGGCAGATTTTATAACAGCTTTAACTTGGAAACTGGTAGAGTTTGTTGTTTAGATAGAGTTCGTTGATGATAATACACCGTTAACAATAATGAACGCCAGGGTTTTGACTTTTTCATAACAAATACATGTTTTATCAACACAGAGAAAAAGACCGGTTTTACTCTTCGACTATGGTCGATGGCATTGCGTAAATATTGGTTCTTTTATTCGAGTGCTCTCACAACTCCGGCATCATCTTCATATCAAAGCTTAATTGTGAATGATAGAAATATGAAAACAAGACAATCAGTAACAGAGCGCCATGCATTGAAGTGCTTTCAAGCATTTCTTAACAGTTAACTTTATATAATATAATTTGATATAATTTATATAGCTTCGAGCTTGGATTACAATAGCTGACAGAACGTTTGGACGAAAATTTAGGGGAATATTTTCAGCCATGACTTAAAATGGTTAGTGCAACTGCACCGTAACCGGGAATTCCGGGTTCGATTCCCCTTGCGTCAGGAAGGGCATCCGGCCAAGAAATTCCTCACTGCCAAATCCAAGTCCCTGTGAAGGGCACTGTTCGGGCCCCAGTTTCTGGGAGAAAATGACGTTAAAACCAAAAAAATAAAAAAATTCAGCCATCTGTATGTTAATCAAGTTTATTTTTCATATCCTTTCCTCGTTTTAGTTTTAAAGATCTCAAACTGGATACATGTTTAACTGTAATTGTCCGTGCTTGTTGAAAAATCAATTTCCCTTTAGATACGATAAATGGGCACCGAAATGACTGTCTCAGTGGATATTTTTGTTGCGAAATTTGTTGTCATTGCATGTGTTGGTTCAGATTCTGATTAGGCTTTCCTGTGCAATGCTTTCAGTTTTGTTTCTCTTTAATTATTATTTTTAAAAAGTATATTAATTTTGGTTTTGATCTTTCTTGAAGGTGAAGAGTATTACAGATTAAAGAAGACTCTTCCTGTTGAAGTTGAAAACGGCTATCCTAAGAATATCGAAAAAAACTGGATGCGGTGTAGGGAAGATCTAAAAGGTGCTTCAAGAGGAACAGGAATTCAAATTGTAGCTTCCTTCAGCCTTTGGATATTGACCACTTTGCTAAGCATCTCCCTTTTGTAGGCACTGATTTATCGGCATTTTTAGGGGTGGATAGAAAGATAAAAATGAATGCGTGGAGGGGTCTATTTTATTTAAACAGTCGCAATGCTTGCCAATAACTACCAAACAAATTCTATAAAATAGTTTTGTAGAATATAATTGATCTGAAAGATCAGCTTGAAAGCAGAAACTTTCTTTTAACGACTGAATAAAGTTTTGATTGCCAGTAGATTTTTGAAATTCGTTTTTATTATAATATACCAGTGTCGCACTACTTAGATACAATTAGGGCTGCTGGCGGTCTTTCAGACATGTCAAAACTTATACAACAAATCACGTGGAGTTGTTGTGTTAGTAAAAAATATTCACAATGTGAATTATTGACCGCTATTTATTTGTACAGTAATAGGTTTATATATTGAAATTGTATTGGTCAACCATATCGTGTGTTTTTTTATTTTAACGTATTTAACAAGATTTGGAATTTCCTATCTCGTTCAGCGTGTTTATGTTTCTTCCCTGGGTTACATGTGCGGAATGTCCAGCATTTTGCGGGCCAATTAAGTGAACCGGGTTCACTGTGAAATAAATGATGCAATTTGCTTCCGTGACTTTTTCCACAGACACCAAGGTTCCTAATCAGTGGAAGGTGCTTTAATGGGTCCCACAGCCACAAATATCTACACAGAAATAAAATGAAATAACAGTAAAGATGGAATTGGAATGCGCTAAAAAGCTATCAGGTTTTTACTAAGGAAACAACAAAATCAATATGACGTTGATTTTTATTGTAAAAACACTTGTTAATTCTATAATTTTAGACTAGCAAAAGCGCTATACAATAAACCATTTTACAAGTTGATAACGATGGTGATGATAATGATATTAATGATAACAAAAAGATCGTCAATGCTGCAATACATGGGAATACGAGAGCTCGAGGAGGTGGAGAAGATTGATCAGTACAAACCATTTGAATGATGAGATTGCACGTTTGTGGGAAATGTGGAAAGTGACTGCAAGCCCAACTGCCGTCAGAGCACTGGGAGCGGTAACTCAATTTGAGACCTTTACCAAGGAAGCTGAAATGCACAAGAGTGTTGAGAGTGTACAGAAAGTAGTTCCACCAGGGAAAGCGAGTGTGTTAAAATTTACACTTGGTTCGCAACTATCTTGTTTAAGAGAGGAGGGAGGTCTTTGGCAACTGGTTGGTGCCCGCATTCAGTTACAACGTTGCAAAGCAACTAAGAAACCAAAAACCATGCTTTAAGTTGAGAACTAACAACCATAATAATAGTAATAAAATAGCAATGATACTACTACTAATGCTGCTGCTACTACTACTAATACTACTACTACTACTACTACTAATAATAATAATAATAATAAATAATAATAATAATAATAGCAACAGAATAGACAATTCTAGAACAACGAAGACGGATTCTACAAACAACTGAAGTGAAGGAGAGCAGGGTGAAAATGAAGTGCCGCATGCAGATGAAGCAATTCAGTTCTGGTCAGACATCAGAGCACAGAGGTCGAACACAATGTGGGCGCAAAATGGTCAGAAGAATTTAAAACGAAGGCTGGACCAAGATAAGCAGAAGTGAAAATCACGGAAGAGAGACCAAAAAAGATTCTTCAAGAGGTCTCAAATTGGAAGGCGTCGGGACCAAACAGAGTACAGTACAAGGTTTCTGGCTAGCAAACTTTATAAAAATGTTTAAGATACCCACTGATTTCCTCAACTGCAAAAAGGCAGAACTTCAAGTGATAGATCAAAGAATAAGGAAGCTCTTAACCTTACATAAGGTATTTCACCCACCCAGCAATGCTAAAAACGGGAAAGATGAAAAAGGAAAAAATGACTGATGTTGATGATGATGATGATAATGACAATTGTTTTCACATCATCATCATCATTTTTACTATTATTACCTGAAATTAGAGCCAGAGACTTGTTTTTGATCTTTAAAAACGAAAGAAAGAAAACTAAAACTGAGAACATACTTGAATTTAAGTGTTTTGTTCCAAATTTTAATTGATGGGTTTGAAGAGAGCCAGAACGGGAATGCCATATTAAAAGTAGCTATGAGGCAATTATTTTAGAAAGATGAACAATTATATAGTTTAACAAATACAATATCTTGTCTCTTACATATTTATCCAAATATCTTGCTTTTGATGAAGTTGATAATTTCTCTGTATATACCAGACACCATTGACTTCCCTGAGCTAATTATGTCACGCAGCTTTTGATTTACTTCACGGATACTAACACCAACACGATGTGCAACTNTAAAAGTAGCAATGAGGCAATTATTTTAGAAAGATGAACAATTATATAGTTTAACAAATACAATATCTTGTCTCTTACCTATTTATCCAAATATCTTGCTTTTGATGAAGTTGATAATTTCTCTGTATATACCAGACACCATTGACTTCCCTGAGCTAATGATGTCACGCAGCTTTTGATTTACTTCACGGATACTAACACCAACACGATGTGCAACTGCTCTGATCAACTTGCATAACTAAAAAAAGATCAATAAATGTAACACAGTGGTTAAGCGTACCTTTATGAGGCTCACCGTAAGAAATCTTGGTGCTATTTAGCTCCTTATGTTCAGTACTTTTATTAACAATCCTTACTGTGCCTACGAAGAATTCTTTCTCTGATGGTTGTATTCTCGGTTTAAAATCTAATATTGCAATTTAATCCTTGCGATTTTTCGTGACCTCTTCAAGTCCATCGATGGCAACTTTTTTATTTCAACTTTCTTTACTTAGTACTTCCACATTTTAAAAATTTTATACTTAAGATCCTTAAAGTCTATGTTCTCATCCTCTTTCTATTTCACTCGATTGTCAAATGGCCATGCAATGTATATTACCTGACAACTCTTTTTCTTATTCTTCAGCATGATGTATAATATTTAGTAGTAGAATTATTATTATTAATAAAAAACAGAAACCAAAACTTCGTTTTAAGGAAGCAGAGATACGGCACCTTAATAATTTCATGCAAGATATACCCTGAAATAAACTGTGGCTTTGTGGAAGGTAAGGGGACGTCAAATGCCATACACATACTTTGGACACATCGTAAAAGGCCTTACAGGTACAACAAAACTTGCTTCTGTTGTTCATCGATTACACTAAGGTACTTGAAGCATGAACTCATTGTGAAGATTCCTGAAGGCATTTATCTTTATAGGAAAAACTGGGAATAATAAAGGACATGTACTGGAATCAAATATCAGCCATACGACTAAAAATGAAATTAGCCACTCACAACCAATTATAAGAGGTGTGAGATAAGAATGTGTCTTATCACCAGACTTGTTTATTCATCAATGGAATAAATTTTCTTTTTCGCATTCACTTA
Organism: Morbakka virulenta; assembly: GCA_003991215.1. Taxonomy (NCBI): domain Eukaryota; kingdom Metazoa; phylum Cnidaria; class Cubozoa; order Carybdeida; family Carukiidae; genus Morbakka; species Morbakka virulenta. The sequence continues at coordinate 3,255,041 of RDPX01000045.1, read as the reverse complement.
ATTTTTCAGAATTTCCCCAATTTATCAATGAGAATATTTTTTATTACGATTATTATTATTATTATTATTATTATTATTATTTATTACTATTATCATATTTTTGAAAATTTAAATCTTGATAATAGAATTTTAATAAAATTTAAAGAGATACCTATCATGTGAATGTATTACATATATTTCCTTTAGAATAAATTTAAGTTTAAAATTGTAGTAGTACAAAATTGCATTAAAATATTTGGTTTAAGATAGCTGATGATGGTAATTATTATTATTATTATTATTATTATTATTTTTATCGTTATTATAATTACCATAATTTAGTTATGAATAATGCAAAAATAAAATAGAATGAAACATAGTGTTTGGCATTATTAATTTTGAATTAAACATAGAAAGTAAAATGGGCACAAATAATTGTTCTAAGGCATGCTGGTTAAGATTTATACATACAGAAAAGTGGTCTGAAGCTTTGAGCTCTCATATTTACTGGTCAGTTTACATCATTAAATTGCTTGTTACTTTTTTTAATTGTACAGAGCAATAGGGAGTGTGTTACTTTGTTACTCAACAAAGTTATTACAATCACCTTATTTATATCGATATTTTCAATAGCATAAAAAGCTCTTTAATTTGTGCTTTTGTGATCAATTCATAATTAAAAAGATGCATTAACGATATGACATTAAATAGGGTGAATTTTTGAGCTTTTATCTGACTTACCCCATCACCTAACCAGGTTTCGCATTTGATTTGCCTCTTTATAAGACCTTTAACATATGATGTAATATCAGAAATCGATTTCTTTCCATTGGTAATAGCATCTTTAACAAATTGGTCGATAAAACCAATCCTGACTTTCAGTCTTTTTGCGACTGCCCGTAGTCTTGAGCATACCTAAAAATGACAATTACAACAAAAAGCACTCAGAGAGAGACACACAAAAGAAATTTTAATTGGTATGATAATTCTTGAATTTTTTTCTAAAGCCTATTTTTACAAAAAAAATCCGAGGTAAAATATATGGTCAATTTAGCAATGTAGCGGGTCGAATAAAAACATATTTGACAAAACTTCTGCTCTTTGTGTGCCTGGTAGTTTACTTTTTCACCTACTAGCGTGCTAATTCTATTACCAGTACTACTGCTTCCACTAGTGTTACCACTATTAAAACTACTGTCCACACCATCCCTACTGCTACTAATCTTACTACAACTAAAAAATCTATCTGTTCCTACTACTGCTACCACCCCTACTACTACTACTACTACTACTACTACTACTACTACTACTACTACCACCACTGCTGCTACTACTACTGGTTCTCTCACGACCCTCTTCCAATAGAGGGTTACGATTTCCTTTTGGAATTTTTAAAAATATTTCTCTGTTGTACGGTGCCATAATGTTTTCTGCCTGCTAAGATCTAGAGAAACTTAAATGTAAGTAATATTTTTAAATACGCAATTGTCAAACAAATAATAAGCGGTAAAAAATTAAAATATTGCAGTTCATACTAGGTTTATTTTGGTCCTATTTCTTTTCTCTTGTATTCGACTGGGCCGAAAAGCCAGAAAAATATAAATCAAGTCAAGTCGGTTTTTATTAATAGCAAAACAAGGATAGGATTGAGAAAGCCCGCTACATTTGTCTAGTTCTCTAAAACAGATGATTGTCTAAAAGCTTATTTATTTGCTCAACTTCTAAAACTCACACTAAAATCAGAGCAAGATCAAAAGCTCTTAAGATAAGACTCGCTTATCTTGCAGTCTCATCTTATAGTGTGCTTTGGTGGAATTAAAAGACTTTTTTATCCAAAGTAAATATTTTAGAGCTATCCAAAACATTAGGTGCAATTCAGACATTGTTAAGGTGAGGCCTGTCAGACCAACCAAAGTAGTGATACTAGACGAAAACTATAACGAAGCAGAACGATATAATAAAATTCAAGTGGATGATAGTGACCACAAGGTTGAAAATAGGAAAAACGTTTTGAACAGTTTTCCAAGATATAAAGAAAGCAAATTACCATAAACTTTTACGAAAAAATTAGATCATCTTGAATGTAGTGACCCAGAATTTATGGCCTATCTAAAATTTACGAAAAGGTTGTTCTTGTCAGTCCTATACTATTAGTGATTGGCTCTTTCCAACATCATTCAGTAAAAATGGTTTACACTTGCCCTTCAGTTAGGGCTAGAAAATCATCTAATTCCTGTTTTAAGGACTCGTATACATTTGCTAGTAAAATTCACTGCTCGGTATATCCAACAAATTCCGTTTTGTGTTCCATTGATACCAGAACTCCATTTATAAATGTTTATTTAGATGACGTCAGTAAACTTTACTCTAAAAGGCTGTACCATGAAAACTCTGGTTACCCTCACATTCCAGATTATGTTTATAGGGGAACGGATGAATCAAGCGACTAAAATAGTTGAAATTAAGAAAATGTCATGCATCAGCCAATTGACGGTGTGGCTATTGGTTCGCCACTGGGTCGGGGTCTTGCTCCTGTTGCTGCAGTCAATAATAAAGAACAATGGTGTGAGTTTTCCCGAAATGTCAATGTTTTTATGTATTATAGATTAGCCAATAACACTTCCGTTATATTCAAAATTCAACAAGACAGTACCAAGCACATAATTAAGCTCAGTATCTCCATTAGTCGTTGGTGTTTTCTACTGATAAAAAAACCAGGATTCTTATGTAACATTTATAGGTGTTTCAGTAAAAACTCCCAGTTCTTTCAAAGCCAATGTGTTTTGAAAAACACCTTAACTAGACAATATATATGATGAGACTCATTCAGTTCCACACCGCTTAAAAATGGGACTCATAAAAACTTTTAACATAGTACTGTCGTTATCTGCTCTCCTGAAGAACTGTTCCCAAAAAAGAGATAAAATCATGCAAATTCTGTCGAGTAATGGTTATCATGACAACGTATAAAACAAATTTATTCAGTGAAAATTATCTGGTTTCCAAACACCTGCTAAACTGAGTAGCCAAGTAATCTGAATAAAATAATATGATACTTACAAATGAAGGAATGAAGTCTTCACACTTTTTCGATGATATTTTCTCTTTCAGATAATTACGTATGTAGTCCACAATTGCTTGTGCTGTAGTTCTTCCCAATAAAATAGCTTCTTTTACAGCATTGTCTATTGCTTCCTTCTTAAGCTTTAGATTGTAGGCCAAAGCTTTAAAAAACCCACAAACCTAGAGGAAATTCAGATAAGCTGTATATTTTACTATGCTTTGATCAAGAACACTAAATACTAAGAACTATGTCGCTATGTCATAAGACGAAAGCCTAACTATTCAAGTCTCGTCTTTTCCGTGGTGTCCAATGGAAACTAACCAAGAAAGAAGAAGCTAAGCTGAATAGTTTTCAAACCAAATGCCTGAAAAGAATTTTCAACGTCCATTGGCAGTAACATACCAACAACAAAATAGTGCTACAGATGGCATTAACGGAAAAGATTAGTACAGGGATTAGGTGGCGTCGGTGGAATTGGATAAGACACGTGTTGAGGAAGGACCCGTCAGACGGCTGTGCTGTTGCCCTCGGATGGACACCAGAGAGATGAAGGAAAAGAGGTCGGCCGAAAACAAAGTTTCGCATAATGGTTGTGATGGAACGCAACAAAGCAGGCTAGAGCACGTGGAACGCAACACGCCGTGCAGCTGCAGACCGATCCAAGTGGAGGAGTGATGTCGGAGCCTTATGGGTCTTCTGGGACGGAGAGAATTAAGTTTAAGGTAAGGTTTTTGCTAAATGTCTCTGGAAGTGATGGAGAAAATGAAGCTGCAGACCAACTCTATATATGTACTAATGAAAAGATAATGAACATTCTGAAAGCAATACTTTTTCGAAACTTTATATATAGTCAATACCTCAAGTATACCTCAAGTATACCTCAGGAAAAAAGATGTTATCATAATTCCTGGAGAATGATCTCGAAGCTACTTCGAACTACTACTGACATCCTCTTGGCTTGGCCATTGATACTGAGTATCACAGTCAAGACATGAGTTTGCCGAATTGATACAAATTCATTTCAACCAATCTCAATGATAATAACATTTATTGTTTGAGGCAACTAGAGCGAGTCATATCTTCATTATGATCTACTGAAGAAATCGTGGACCATCTAGAATAGCAGATAGAACATCCAGAAAATTCCTCATTATCTTTGTCAAAAACTAAAATGCAGTAGCCCTTTATATCAGCTATCAGATATGAAACTCAACCTCCTTTGTGAAAGTCTCCTTCACGATTGATATACAAAATAAAGCAATATTTTCCCCCTTTTGATTATATTCAAATTTATTGCAAGAACTAACAATTTGAGGCTAACGTTTTTACCGTGTGTTTACAGAAGGACATGGATTTTTCATCATCATCATGATCAGCATCATAATAATAGTAATAATAAAAATATAAATAAAATAAAATGCTGATATTGGAGAAAGAATGGAAGACATTTTGGAAAGAAGAAAAGCAACCAAAAAAACACAAAAACCTACTTGGCGTGTTTTTCAAAAATACAGATTTTTTTTGACAGGGAAGTCATTTAGTAAAAATGGAAAAACTAAAATTTTTACCTTGGAATTAAGGAGATCTTCACATGTGACTGAAAGCACTCTTTTTCTTAAATATTCTAAAACTGCTTGATATATTTCCTTTCTTCTTTTATAGCCATCGATCAAAGCATCTTTTACGAATTCCTCAACAAGTTTCACATTTAGTTTGAGGCTGTTTGCAATGGACCTCAGTTTTTCACAAAGCTAGTTAAAAGGTCAACATTAAGTATTTAATATTTTTGAAATAATTTTATCTTTACAAAAAATATAATATCTTTACAGACAGGAGCATAATGACTATCATTAAACCTAAATAGTATATGTATACCATTATATCTAATTTAACATAAATTTTTAAGGAACTAACATTATCTTCGAAAAACGTCATAAAAATTAATTTTCGATCTAAGAAAGCACACTTTTCTGTTTAACTATGTTGTCTTTGTGAAGATTGTAGATGGCAGGATCTAGACCTTAATTGGAGTAATTATTTCTATGAAAATAAATACATCAATTTGGGGCTTTTTTTTCTTTTCCTTTGGGATTTGTATTCTCTTTTTTTCTCCACACTATTTAATCCTATTGCATAAGCTGTAGGAATGGTTTTAGCAACCTCACTTAAGTCCTGCTGTTTTACTTTCAGTAACAAAGTGAAGGATTAGTAATCCTTAAAAATCTATTCACTTCCTGGTTTTCTCAATGGGTCATGGGAACGTTCAGAAATGATTTGTGGGAAGGGAAACATTCAACCATGATAATAATGGCGCGATCTTCAAAGAGAAAGATATAGCACGTTATTAAAGCTGCTTTTTTGTCAATGCCAGAAAATTAAAAATTTAGAAGCCAAAATAAAAATACTATAAAAACAAAATGAAAAAACCCTCTTTATATTACACTGCCATAAAAAGTTGTCTACGATCACAATCAGAAGTGTCCATACCGTCTACCAGAAAGCAGAGTGTATTTCAATTGAAATATGCTTTTTGTTCACTTATAAAATATAACTTTTAAACAAATGTACGTAATGATTTTCAATGACATGTGACATGAGAAAAAAGAAAATATGGTGTAAGTGTGATGGTAAAGGTATCGTGGCTGGAGAAGAAATCAAACAAGGAGGTGATGGAATCAGCAAATTACAGAAGATCGCTCATGAAAACAATCGGTAAGAGATATCTGGGACATATATGTAGGAAAGTCAAACTTGAAAAGAAGATGCTATGTGGCAAGATTGAAGAGGAGAAAAGCAGGGGCAGACATAGAATAAGATCCTTGGACAGCCTTAATCAGTGGATAACGCAAAACATTAACGAAAGCCGAGCTAATAAGGAAGTCGGATAACAGGGAGATTTGGCATGCCATGGTTGCCGATGTCTGTTCAAGATCCAGCACTTTCTTTTTATGGTTAAAATCCATACAATGCATAAAGGTACTAACTGCATGGAACTGTCAAGTAAAAGTGTAAAACGTTCAGCTACGAAATAAGAGTTAACCTCAGGGTTAAAAATATTCATTTTTTATGATGCAGGTAAGCAATTAAAAGGCTGAGAGTTCCATTTTAGCAGTTTAAGAGAAAACTCTAAAAGAAAGATTATTTACAACAATGAACAAGAACTGAATGAGGATTAGGTCGTCGGGAGAAACGTGTCACACGAGATACAACAAACTGAGCTGGTAACAGCAAGAAAAGCTCATCAGAACACTCTCCATAATAATAGCTACAGGTAAGACTGAGACTAGGAACACTTCCACAGTTATATTCGTTGATGTCATGTTTTCGAGACAGACCAAAAATTATACCTCTTGTTACACTTGTATTCCAAACTTTCCAGAAGAGTTCGGTAAAGGGTCTGAGCTTTCAGAGTTTCTCTTTTAATTAATTGGCCATCATAAATGATATATATTTTGTCTTATTTTATGACGTAGATAGGACAAGATATGCTACAAAATTTAGAAGATTTTCCAAATTTTGGAAGTTTTGTAAAGGTGAAGTTAGGTTTGAGTAACTTAAAGTTTCATTTTTATGTTAATGTTAGCAGTTATTTGTTAACTTACTTAGATCTTTTTTACTTATCAACAGCTTATCATATTATTGTATGTGTCCTGTTAATTACATATTTACTTAGTACATTAATAGTGCCAATGAACTTTACTTATTTATCTCATTTTAACTTGACCACTCGAAGGACAAACAAGGAAAGCAGGCAACGTTAATGAAAGTAGGAGATCGTCGAGCTCATTTTGCTTCAAAAGCTGACAGAAAGAAACTTAATCTGGTATTAATATTCTGGTAGTCTAATCCATAAGAGTATAAACATAATTGTATTAATTAGTACTTCAGATCTAATCATTCAGAAAAAATAAAGAAGATAATAAGAATACTATAATAATAAAAATACGATGTGAATATGATCCAACATGATACCTGATAATGACAAGGTATAAAACAATAAAGCTTGTTTTGATATGAAATGATGTAATGCTATATTTTTCAGCTGAGACAAGGCAATAATATATCAGGTATTATAATGCTATTGTTCACTAATAAATTAATACGTTTATTAATTTAAACTTCAATAAACTTTATTAATAACATAAATAAAGTTATTAATATCAATAAAACATTAAAAACGTTTATAAATTTCAGTAATGTCATTAAAATGAGACAAAATTGCATATAATGTTTCACCAACTTACAGTTTTAGATAAATAGGCTTCACATGTCTGAGCTTTTATGATCTCTCTAATCTTCTCCATAATTTTTCTGTATATTTTTAGTGGAGTTGGTATGCCCATTACAAGAACATCATGGATTATTTTCTTCACAAAGTCTCGACTGAGCTTTAAGACATGAGTAACCTTGTAAATTCGATTGCATATCTACAAAGCAAAATTGAAGCTCAGGCTTAATTTTCACTGTACTACGTTTACCTGGATTTTGTTTTTGTTTACTAATTTTATACGTTCAGTGATACTAACTATTTTTAATACTAATGTTAAATGAAAGATTTACTATATTTCTGTAACTATTTATAGGAAGACCGTATTAAAAATGAATCTCTATACAAGTATGGAAGCACATCTCCTTTTCTCCATCCAATCGGAATTGGTCTTCTCTCTTTCCAGCGGTTATTATATCATGTACAAAACTGAGTGTATTTCTTTCTTAAAATAGGGAGGCCATTACAATGACCAAACATTTCTAATTCCTCGAAGTTTAAAAATTTTCACTCATATCAATCATAACTTACCAAGGCAACTGTCGAGTGTTAATATTCACATTTACAAAGCCATGTGTGTATACATTTACTAACCAGAACTAACGGATGTATCCTGAAATTTCCAAACCCTTTCGCAATATCTGGAAACAAATAATTTCTAGGAAAAATCTAATATTGGGGTGGTACTTGTCTTATACCATCTAAATAAATAACTTTCCCAATGTCAGAATTGTTGGCTGTCTCTTTTTTTCGTACTCAGTAAGTGCAGTTCTTTTCCCCAAATTTGTCATCTGCTTTGTCCTCCTGATAAACATTAATCACTGCTTTTGTTTGCCATTTCGGTTTTTACAACTAAAAACTCATAGGTATACATGTATCTATTTATTCATCAAGGAGTGCTTTGTTTTTAAATGATAGAAACTGCATTCTTTTTGTTGTCAATCTGTTGAGCTATCTGATAAATTTCATCCTCTAGCATCGCTCTTTATCTGCCTCTCTATCTCTATTGCAGGCAAACACACAAACACACACACTGTTGATCTTGCCAATCAGGTATGGTCTTTCTATTCTTCTTTTCTGAGGGTGTGAGAAAAACAATAAAGAACCTGATCATGACAAACAAGCAGATTTCAGTAGTTGCCTTTTTAAACTAAAAGTCAACCGTTTCTCACAGATTCGCCATTCGAGGTATTCTTTGTATACGCCTTAAAAATCACAGCTCAAAAGACTTAAGTTTTGCTTCCACTGTTTACCTGAAGAACCGTGTTTTATATTTATTAAGCAAAGGTAAATATGTGATTCTTAAGTTGCCTCGGTTCGGCCTTTTAACATAGTCTATAATGAAAACGATTTTATAGGATGTACTATATCTTTTACCCAGTAGGTGCACCCCGAATGCACAATGTCATCCTCAGGTCTAATTTTTTACTTTTTAAGGTTTGCACCGGGATAATCAGCATTGGAAAATTTGATTAAAGCAATAGTTGATTAGGTTACCAGTATTCTGAAAAAAATAAACTATACACAAACTATTCGAATTAATATCAAGTGTACGAATCCGTCACTCTTTGACGTTGCACTAGGTATAACTGTCGTACATAATCTAAGTCTAAATTTGACCAAGGTTCGCTGTTGATAGTGGTTTGGCTTCAACGTTTGGAAAAATAGGTTAGAAATCACAGACATCATAGCAGCTCCAAATAAGTGTAATCTGTTGGTCTGAGAGAAGGTATCATTTTCTAAAAGGAAGCATTTATTGGTAAGGAAGTGTTTGTAGTAGATTCGGGATATCTAGGGTAATTTTCTAGGAAAGATGCGTTAACAACATCTCTGCAATTATTAAAGAAGGTCACCTACGAAGCTTCTTTAAATACATCAACAGTCTTAACTCAAAGATCACCATGGAGAAGAAAGAGGACTATTCTTCGTTAATGTCCTTGTAAATAGACGAGCAGATTGCACCATTTCAGTTCCCATCTACAGGAAACGAATCACCCTGACCATTACCTTACTAATGCGTCAAATCATCCAATCTCAGCTCGTAATAATATCATCGCCAATTTGTTTGGAAGAGAAAAAAACATCATTTAAAATCCAAATGATCTTAGAAAGAAAGAAAGATACCTTCAGAAGGTTCTCTTATTCAACGGATACCATGCAAAAAATTTCTAGAGACACTTACACAGAAGCACTGAACTCAATCATGACTGAAGAGGAATAGGAATCTCTGAAACGAATGCCTACCCTATGTTAAAATATCAGTAAACACCTAAGATCTACTCTCTGACAACACAATATCCAGTGTTCCTTTTTCACAACATCCACTTTAAAGAAGATATTGTCAAGATCAACGAAGCCAGTTCCACTTAAAGAGAGGAATAATATATCAGGTACAGAATTGGTGAAAGTAATAGAAAAGATATCAACTTCAACAGTAAATTGTGTAATGAGAAAATAGGGCGTGGGAGTGAGACTTTGTATAAATGACGAGAGATCTTATTGTGAAGAAGCTCTTTGTACGCTTTAGTTTTATCGCAGTCAATGAAGGAAGCTGACGACAGTGCTAATATCACTTAAGTGTAGGGTGGATCATAGAGTTAGGAGCCACGTCGTGTACCAAATTACATACCATCGACAGTTTCCAACAACATATGAAGCCATCCCAAAGTCTACAGACAACATTGTAAGGACTGTCTTGCCTGTTACACTGGCAAAGGAGCATATGGAAGTTGTTAAAAAAGGTAACACTAAGAGTTATGAAATAGCATAACACCGCTGGACAGAAGATCACAGGTTTGACTGGAAAAATAAAGACTATATAGAAGGCAACAGACACAGCAACAAGTAAAATAAAAGAAACAATACATTCTTCACAGCCAAACAATTACATCAATAGAATACTTCATACTCTTACAGAAACATGGCTCTCAGCACTAAAGAAAGCAACAAATCGAATACAAGACAGGTATGGCACCACTTCTCACACACCTTCTTCTGTTACTACTTATGCACCCACTTTCGACGTATAAAAGGGCTGTGCCTAATCACTTTATCAGCCTGAGGATGGGAAAAGCATCTCTCGAAACATAGCTCAGTAAAAGCCTCATGACTCATGACATGATTAAACTCCCATATCTATACTTCTTTTTTCTCTCTCACTTTATGCACGAAGATCGTTTATTCATTGCTTGTGCTCTGTCTCACTATTTGTGCAGATGGACAACGATTAAAAGATTTTGTACAATATCTGCAACAGAAAAGAGCGGTTTCTCAAAGGAAGATTAATTGTTACCGTACAATCACAATCTCTTTTACTAAAAATTTCTAAATCGCTGAAAGGATGTTCAATATTCAGTTCATTATAACTCATACATCAGTTCCAAATATTGATCTTTCTCCATTGTAGTCAGCCTCATAAATTTCCCACCAGATGTTTACTATTTTTTGTGTACCCTAAGGGTTAGGTTTTTGGTCCTTTTTTTATTATTATTTTTATTATTATTATTTTTATTATTATTATTTTATTTATTATTATTTTTATTTATTATTATTATTATTATTATTATTATTATTGATCTATTTTCTCAATTTCGATGGAAAATAAAGGGTCAATAATTTAAACATTCCAGGCCCTTTCTAAAAGGAGACCCTATTACCAGGCAGGTGGCTACATTTGCCCTAGTTCTGGACAAGTTCTGTTTTGAGCCTAATAGACAAATTCTACAAAAACAATCACACTGAGAGTCAATGTGGCTCTGGGAAGTTATGAGTTTGAATAAATCAATATTAGAATATTTTTTTTCAATCAATAAGTCTNTTTATTATTATTATTTTTATTATTATTATTATTATTATTATTATTATTATTGATCTATTTTCTCAATTTCGATGGAAAATAAAGGGTCAATAATTTAAACATTCCAGGCCCTTTCTAAAAGGAGACCCTATTACCAGGCAGGTGGCTACATTTGCCCTAGTTCTGGACAAGTTCTGTTTTGAGCCTAATAGACAAATTCTACAAAAACAATCACACTGAGAGTCAATGTGGCTCTGGGAAGTTATGAGTTTGAATAAATCAATTTTAGAATATTTTTTTTCAATTAATAAGTCTTGCGTTTAAAATACATGGTATACACCCAGCTCATTATGAATAAATAAGCAATAAAAAGGTTTTGCTTAATGAAAGCTGTAAGACCAGTAATTCTGAGTGTCTTGATCAACCAACAGCAAGCAGGGTTAAACACGGCATACGAACGTAATATAGAACAAAAAAGACTGCGAGACAAAGGAAAAGAAGACGAACGTTTTTGCCTTTGTAGGGAGAAAAAACCCAATAAAGAACCTTTTTTGCCGAACGTTTAATCTTACCGACTATATTGCAATAGCAAATTTTACAATGTTTTTGTGAGTAATGACCGGGTGACTTTATCATAAGATGAAATTTTACAAAAGAAACCTTGCATCCTTTTGCCTAAGAAACAACACTCACTCTCAAAGAAATGTAACTGGGAACAGAGTCTCTCTGTCAAATGTTAATAGAGTCAAAACTATCATAAGGGCTTTCAGGTCTCAAGTTGAAATTAAGATTGAAAATACTATATTTTAAAAAGTTTGTAAATGTAATAGTAAATGTATTTTTCTTTAATGATTTAGTTTTCTCTATCTTTTCATAAATGTATAAAATATATTTAGAATATATTGTAGAGGTTCATACCTTTTTTGCTAGGACATTCTCGCATGTCGTGTTCTTTATGAGATTCTTTAAGTACGCACGCACACCAGCTATTATTTTAGGTGTAGATGTAATACCTCTTTTGACAAGGTTGCGGATTGCTTCATCAATGACTCCAGCTGATAGTTTGAGATTTTTTGCTATGTCTCGAAAAGACTCACAGAGCTAAAAAATCCAACAAATAAAGAAATTGTAGTTATCTAAGATCATAAACTTATAAAAGATTTCATTAGAGTGGTTCTTAAAATTATCAATTCAAAATAATGGATCAATAACAAAATTGGGTGTAGGACAAGTGCAGTTAACACATTATTTGTTGCAAGGCTAGGTGATATCAGGTACAGAATTGGTGAAAGTAATAGAAAAGATATCAACTTCAACAGTAAATTGTGTAATGAGAAGATAGGGGGTGGGAGTGAGACTTTGTATAAATGATGAGAGATCTGATTGTGAAGAAGCTCTTTGTACGCTTTAGTTTTATCGCAGTCAATGAAGGAAGCTGACGACAGTGCTAATATCACTTAAGTGTAGGGAGGATCATAGAGTTAGGAGCCACGTCGTGAACCAAATTACATGTCCGCGGTGTGCATCGCGCTATGTTGGTTTGGCCAGCCAGCATACCATCGACAGTTTCCAACAACATATGAAGCCATCCCAACCGGTGAGTAAGCATGTAAGGAATTGTGATGTACGAAGCGAGACGAATGTGAACAACCACATGAAGATTTTGGAAGCCTGCTCATTATTTTTGGAAACACTTGAAGCCATTCATCAAGAACTGTTGCGGCCAGAAATCAACAAGAAGGAGGATTGGAGGAGCCAGGAACTTACAATTAAGTTGTAGCCGAGTCCTCGGTCACTAACTCCCTCTCCCTATTGGAAGTAACATTTTGGTGTTTTTGTTTTTCATAGAAATATGAAATTATAGAAATTGTTGATGATGATGTTACAAATGTAACGAAATCGATTCTTCACATTATGTCATGCTGTTTATATCATAATTACAACTTTTTTTTAAAATGAGGCATTTTGACAAACAGAAGAAAAAAAAGTCCAGTTTTCGCCTTCTTGTATGTTATTGATAAACTAACCACAGAACTCTGAGTCAAAATGAGCACTGCACATCTGGATATTTCTCTATATAAAAGACGTTCTGACATTAATAAACAAGCAAGGAAAGGTCGGGCTAGCTACAATTTGACCAACGAACAACAAAACCCCAAGGTTCTGTTACGGTACAAGGAATCTCGGTGAAGGTGACAACAATGAGAATGTAGTAAAGATTAGTAGAAAAACTTTTATTTCAGACCTGATTTAGTCTACAGGTCTAGAGAACACATTTTTTAAGAAATGTATGCTTCTTTCTTCTTGTTAGGGGCGTTTTTAATGGAAAAATTATTTTCAGTGTAAGAACCAAAAAAAAATTAAGAGGAAAGAATGTGTCTTGTTTGCCCCCGAAGAACCGAACTCTTTTTGATCCAGTATTATTTTTATCAGTGATTTGTACGGGGATTTTGTAACAGTTTGGACGAAATTGGAAATTGATGACTGCAGAAATAAGTTCTCTTTCAAGAGGCTGATTTTGCCCTGTTAACGTTGGGGCATTTCTCTGTGAAAAACGCAAGGGTTATGTTCCATAACATAACAAATAATATTGATCTAAAGAAAGGTAATGGAGCATTTGTAGAGGAACGGGTGTTCAAGAAACTCGATGTAGAACGCAGAATATGGCAAATTTTGTAAAGTTATTTTACGTAATTTTCTCAAAAATATCTTCTGCCATCTGCGCTTTTTAGCTCTCTGAAAGTTACGTTTTCACTAAAAATTATAACGGATATAACATTGTATTTGTTTTTTAGAATTTGAGGAGTAGGGCAGGAAGGTGTAAACAATTAAGAACGAGGGTAAAACTAAAGCTTTTGATTTTGTTGTTGTTTTCCATTATTTTAACATTCCTTGATATAATAAATAAAAGTAGTATATAGCAAGTAGATATAAACTCAAAGAAAAATGTAAAACATGTGTGAAAAGAACTGGATTCGAACCAGTAGTCCCTTGGTTCTTATAGCCACATAGTCTATCACTAAGCTATCGACCAAATCACATTAAAATAACATCTTTCACTTCATTTTATTTTTACAAATTTGATTGTATAAAAAGGTAAATGAATCAATGCTTTCAAAATGAAATGTATCGAAAGATTTTGCGCATTCCATACACTGCACACAGAACAAACGAGAGTGTAAAGGATTAAATCTGTCAGAAATTTGGTAACGAGGAAACTTTGCTTTTAATAATAAAGAGAAAAAACCCACAGTGGTTTAGACACGTCACTCATCACAACAGCTCCCTCAACCTAACGAATACCATAATGCATGGCAGGGTACCCGGAAAGTGAGGCCAAGGAAGACCAAGAAAAACATGGGTGTATAACATTCATGAATGGACACAACTGCGGCACAATGGCTATGAATAGTGAAGAAAGAATAGGTGAATGAAGAAACATATATGCCAAGGAGTATATTTTAAAACTTGCCTTTGGTGGTGGCGGTCTTTACTTCATACCTTACATGAACAAGTATGAAAACAGCCCAAGAGCATCCTATATGTTAAAAAATAGTTACTGAGATATATAATGTGTATTCTTTAACTAACAAAATTGAAAACTATTCTGGATCAAAGGGGATGGTGGGTGATTATTTGAGGTTTGCCAGTTTTTCAGGAGGAAGATCCACCCAAGTTTTCCTTAGTTGGTCATGGTTGATTTTCAAACTAAATTTACCATATTTGTTTTGCTATTGTACGTTTACACATATCATTTACAGCACTTGTCATACTTATTTTGTCCTCTCCCTTACTATGGACCCGTACTTTCACATACTTGCCTAAGTAAAGGAATACAGAAAATATAGTAATACATTATGTTACAGCAATACAGCAAGGAATATACAATGGATGCAAAATTATTAACTAAATGATAGGTATGTTTCGAACAAATTTCCTTGATTCGTCAAAGACTATCACTTTATCCAGTCGAATTTTTAAAAAACTATACAATTATAATAATTATTATGATTAAAAACTATTATTATTATTATGAAATATCCTGTTTTCGTTCAGTTGCACAAAAGAAACAGAAAATAACATTGCTATACTGTCAACAATTTTTCAGATCTAATAATTTAGCCTGGGCTAAGTTTTCCGATATTGATCTACCATTCTCGAGCAACTGAATTGATGGTAATTGATCTTTAAATACAAGACTCTGTTGGAGTGCTTGTAACAGTGAAATCCTTTTAGCAATCGTAAGAGTTGGATTTAAATGATGCTATCAACTTTTATTACTGCGGATGGGTGAAAGACCATAGCTATGTTTGCAGATCTTTTTTCGTAACCACAAGGTTTTAAAGGTTCATTTACCTAATGATAAAGGAAGCATCTCCTGAAAGGTAAACCCTCAGCCCATGATATCATAAAAATATACTTTTAAATTCCATGTATCGCACCTATAAACAACAATTTACTTGACGGGAAATAGTGGTGTTAAACTAACCATTTAAATATAAACCATCTCTAGGCTGTTGAGATATATTAGTATGTATCATTTTATTGAATTAACAAACAAACTACTACAGACATACCTCCTTTGAAAGTACAGTTTCACAGGAGACAAGTGCTCTTTTCTTTAAAGAGTGGCGATCTTCAGAATCGACTTTGCCAAATAAAATCCCAAGCGACAGTATAAGAATAATGTTTAATACTTTCATCTTGGATTAAACTGTGAAAATAAAAGATGACAATATAAAACATTAAAATCAATATAGTACAAGAGTATATAAACTACTATGATGATCACAAAAAATGCGGCATTATTCTTGAACTTGCAGTGGTTCTCGCAAACATTTAAACATTTGGAAATATTACAGCAATTTCTTACCCTTTTTTACTTTTGCTTAATACGAAAGTAGGATTATAAGAAACTGAAACGATTATATTAACGGTAACAGTGAAATAAAAGTTATTATATATCATTAGAATATTTAATATTTCAGCTGTGTAAACTTAAAGCCATTAATAACTCTAAAAGTGTAGTTAAATGATATGATCATGATATTAATATAGTGAATAAAGAAACGCTGTGTATACAATTTGATGACTCTGTTTAAAAACTGACAAGAGTATGTTTTAATGCGAGATATGTTTTCCTAAAATTGCACATATGTACTATAAAGTTTCAAGAGGCTTTCTTTTTGGTCTCTGGCACATAACTTGATTTGAAATTGAAACAGCATCTACGTTATGTAATTTTTGTGAAAAATAGTATTGAAGAAGAATTTGAAAGGTAAAAAAGAGCTGTGAAAAGTAAATGTGCACTAAACTGGATTCTAATCGGATCGTTTCTTTCTCCCTAATAAGGAACGTCCTCTTTCTTGGGAAGGTTTGATCCTGAAAAAGAATAGGACACTCCAGTGAAAAGTACGGTTGGAACATGATCTGCTTAACTCCATCCCTTAGGTAGTAGAGCATGTTATTATAAGACTATGAATACTGGACCAAATCTAGTGCAGTGCACAGATTTTTTACACTTGCATTTCTATATAATTTTCAGCAATGCTGAAATTAAGACCATTGTTTTCCCCCCGCCAACTTTAATAAATGGAGAACTGTCTTATATTTCAAGTAATGTTATCCTAATTAGAACATGAGATTCCATTTAAATTTTAGTATCAAGTAAAGATCAATGTTCTCATGAATGTTGGGCATAAATTGTACAGGTAACATGTTGTATCTTTCCAATCTAAAAGAGAACTGTTTCCGCTCCAAGCAAAAACAGTTCTTTTCTAGATTGGAAAGAAAATTTTTGATTTCAACTGAACAAAATGATCATCATAATATTCGATTTAATGTTGGCACAAAACTAGAAAATATCGATAGATGCTTATTGCAGTGAGAACGGATAGGCAGGTATGAGTTAGAAAAGTAGATTTGATGTCTTGAAAAACAAGAGCATGTGACAGAATAATATTTCGAACATGCAGAAGCTTTTTCGAATAACAAAAAGTGACCAGAGCTTCTGGAGAATCAATTCTTATCCATAACGGTTAACATTACCAAAGTATATATCAAAGAAATTATGTTAGGTATATATATATATACATATATATATATAGTATTAGGAGTAAACTCCAAACAG
Organism: Morbakka virulenta; assembly: GCA_003991215.1. NCBI lineage: Eukaryota > Metazoa > Cnidaria > Cubozoa > Carybdeida > Carukiidae > Morbakka > Morbakka virulenta. Next base: position 3,237,805 of record RDPX01000045.1, on the reverse strand, counting down.
CCAGATGTTAAGGCTTCTATTTTGACAAAATAATAACATAAAAGAAACCTTATACATCACAGACAAATTTTATACGACATATATATATATATATATATATTTATATGTATATATATATAAATATAAATATAAATCTTGTTATATACAACAGGCTACTTTCAGTCAAGTTGCAAACTCATTTTGGAAAAGTGAAAGCCGATTTTTATTTTAAAATTTTTAATGATCAACCAAAATTTTATATTATTTGAAATCAAATTTTTTAATATAAAGCACAGGCATAATATTTTTTTTAATCTTAACCTTAGAAGTAGGGAGAAATAAAAAAATGCAAAGGTAATTATGCCTATAATGCAGTATGATAATAGAGACTAAAATAATGTTAATATATGTAATTATTTTGTCATTTGGCATAAAATATTTTAATAGTAATTACATTACTTTCTTTAGATTTNAAGGTTTGATCCTGAAAAAGAATAGGACACTCCAGTGAAAAGTACGGTTGGAACATGATCTGCTTAACTCCATCCCTTAGGTAGTAGAGCATGTTATTATAAGACTATGAATACTGGACCAAATCTAGTGCAGTGCACAGATTTTTTACACTTGCATTTCTATATAATTTTCAGCAATGCTGAAATTAAGACCATTGTTTTCCCCCCGCCAACTTTAATAAATGGAGAACTGTCTTATATTTCAAGTAATGTTATCCTAATTAGAACATGAGATTCCATTTAAATTTTAGTATCAAGTAAAGATCAATGTTCTCATGAATGTTGGGCATAAATTGTACAGGTAACATGTTGTATCTTTCCAATCTAAAAGAGAACTGTTTCCGCTCCAAGCAAAAACAGTTCTTTTCTAGATTGGAAAGAAAATTTTTGATTTCAACTGAACAAAATGATCATCATAATATTCGATTTAATGTTGGCACAAAACTAGAAAATATCGATAGATGCTTATTGCAGTGAGAACGGATAGGCAGGTATGAGTTAGAAAAGTAGATTTGATGTCTTGAAAAACAAGAGCATGTGACAGAATAATATTTCGAACATGCAGAAGCTTTTTCGAATAACAAAAAGTGACCAGAGCTTCTGGAGAATCAATTCTTATCCATAACGGTTAACATTACCAAAGTATATATCAAAGAAATTATGTTCGGTATATATATATATATATATATATATATATAGTATTAGGAGTAAACTCCAAACAGTCAGATGTTAAGGCTTCTATTTTGACAAAATAATAACATAAAAGAAACCTTATACATCACAGACAAATTTTACACGACATATATATATATATATACATATTTATATGTATATATATATAAATATAAATATAAATCTTGTTATATACAACAGGCTACTTTCAGTCAAGTTGCAAACTCATTTTGGAAAAGTGAAAGCCGATTTTTATTTTAAAATTTTTAATGATCAACCAAAATTTTATATTATTTGAAATCAAATTTTTTAATATAAAGCACAGGCATAATATTTTTTTTAATCTTAACCTTAGAAGTAGGGAGAAATAAAAAAATGCAAAGGTAATTATGCCTATAATGCAGTATGATAATAGAGACTAAAATAATGTTAATATATGTAATTATTTTGTCATTTGGCATAAAATATTTTAATAGTAATTACATTACTTTCTTTAGATTTAACACCATAGACAGGAATTAATTAGAAAAAATTAATAGCTTCCTTGTTCTTAAAACGTTGTATAATTATTTAAATGCTCTTTTAGAGTTAATAAAACAAATTGAACCTTTTCATTATGTCATGAAGTTGTTTCAATTTCCTCTCATTGCTACCATATTGATTTTTGTTTTGATGGACGATAAATATTATTTAGTCCGACATGTTTTTTTAGGAAACGCATTGTTTCAAGACTATCAAAATAAATCCTAGTACAATCTTTCTAATTAGAATAATTGGTGAAAGATTGATTGGGATGCAATATGATGTGTTCACCAGTCTGAGTAACTATGCAAACGACAAAACAGAACTCATGCAACCTTAATTCATGCATTCGTGACAATATGTGTCAATAAATTTATGCTAATATATGTCAATAAAAATACATTTAGGTCTTAGATTATTCATCATGAGCAGGAAATAGCAACAAGAAAAAGGAATTTCACTAACGACAGGTTATTCTAAACGGATGAATAAGGCAGGAGGTGCACTCCTATCGGTATTGATCTTTCTCAACAGCTTCGGTTTGGTCACCTCCTTGTACTAATAGTCACTATTTTATCAATCAATACTCGTACTGTTCAAATATAGGGAGTACGATTGCGTAAAGATAAAAATTAACTCAGAGATGGATGTTTCATTTAATCAGGGCTAGTTTGTGTAGCTACATACTATGAAATATATTTTCTTAAACTATATCTGAGAATTCACGAGATTCCAATAAAAAGTAGCTGAGTTGGTAGCAGTAATTGTAATAATAGAAAACTATATCGAAAAAAATTCCACTGGTTGTTTGAGTGGTAATATTGGTGGATAAAAATCAAGGTAGGAAAAGTTGTTACAACAAAGGGAGTAATGATGACGTCTATAAGGAATCTTTAATGTTGAAGGTTTTTTTATTCAAAACAGGAGGTGAATGATCGCAGTTATAAGAACAACTGCTAACACCTTCACTTGAACTAATTTATTGCTAGGTTTCACAATTTTAAGGGTTTCTTTTTGTCTGGCTTGGTTTTAAACGTAGTGATGTGCTCAATTGAAAGATATAGCAACAGATTTGGACTGCTCGGGTAGCATAAACACTGCAGGAGCAGAAGTAAGCATTATGTTCCTGTGAATTCTTGGTGATTTGAAGAAAAGGAATGGCCTATCAATATGCAACTTTTGTAAAATTGCAATACAAAACGTCTAATGTTAATTTTGTAAACTAAATCATGGAACTGAAGCAGAAGAAACGATAACTTGGTTTTCAGAACCCTTTTACTAACAGTACTCGATATAATACTTTGAATTTTCAAATAACAAAGATCGAAACATTTTTCATATCCATTTTCGCTGTTTTTACTTTTAAGTTTTATTCGAATTCATATTGATCTTGTTCACTAATTCTAAGCATGTGGTGTACACTCAGCAAGTTTAATGCTATCGTTTTGCAGTTTGTATGATGATTGTTGCAATTAAAAAATCGATTTTGCAATTGATTTAATTTTTATTGTGTCATGGATATTTTAGGTAAGGTATCAGTACATTGTCAGTGGCACGTTTTATTAATCCTAGCCTGACTTTCCTATGGATGATGAAATATCTCTTGGTACTATCTAAATTAACTTTGTCATTTCATTGAGTTTCCCAATTATGTTAATGTTTTTTTGTAGTTGCTAACTATTTTTTACCATTATCTAGCAAACGTTTATGTGTTTAAAGTCAAAATTTTATCAAAATTTTTATTAAAACTTTATCAAAATTCCTTTTTCTTCTTGAAGGACCTTCCGTAACTGGAAGCAACCTCAAGATAGTTGAGACTGAAGAATGGAATTTCACTCTTACGAAGCTTATCTTCCTTTATCCTTCTAATGGGTGTCATCCAACCTCATTGTCAACATGATACAATGTAGAAGTCGGAACAGCCTGTTTAGATGAAGCTATCTTTTTTATGTGGCTGATCCCACTAGGTTACTTTGTTACCAGGACCAGGGACAGCCTGTTCTGACTTCACACAAATTGACTTCGTTTGATTTATATATATGTTGGAGAGTACTTGACACAAATTCATTTTAATCAACAAAACAATGTAACAACAACTTATTTTATAAAGCAGTAGCCTTTAAAGTTAGTGAGGCGCCGTGGCTTAATGGTTAGTGCAACTGCACCGTAACCAAAAGGATCTATTCGATTCCCCGAGCGGGCGACTTTGGAACTTCACAAAAAGAAAAACGTATTGGTTGGCGCCAGGAAGGGAATCCGGCCAAGAAATTCCTCACTGCTAAATCTAGGACCCTATGAAAGGCACGGTCTGAACCCCAGTTCAAACAAATTTTCTTTAAAGTTGACATAATTAGTAGTATAGATGATCCTTCAACACTGTTTTGACTTGCATTTGTAAAGTGAATCTTTTTACGGATCTAACCAAGAACCCTTGGACATTGTTGCGTAGTTGCTTTCAAAAAGCATGTGCAAACAAAAGGCCAATGCATGCTTGTAAGAAGTGAGAAGGAAGAACAACAATATTGCTTAGTTCAAGTTTTTGCTATTATTCTCAGGCTTTATGAGCTTAAGGAGCCTTTAATCTGTTTTTCTCTTGCTCTTCTCTTTCATTTATTTATAAATGTCACTTCATATACAAAAAAGCATTTGATACACATTCAAGGCTTAGACTGTGAAAAGATATGTTGTCGCTAAAATTTTGTCGTCTAATTGCTTGAATAAAAACACCTGTTAAAAAACACCGTTCTTCATGTCTTAAACAGCAATAATTTTTGTTTTAAATAGCCATTCTTTTTTGTTCAGCTCACAGTTTGGAATAGGGCTAATGTTGGGATAAGGGATACTTCGATAAGGGTGTACGCCTTTAACTTAAAAACTAACTGGTCAAATTTGTTAGGTAGTGCCTGCATATTTTTATTTAAATAATAGCAACAAAACATTACTTAGGTAGTCATAGGAATATCAGAATTAATATTCAAAAGCCTCTAAAAATTCATTGATTTTTATTTCAAATATGATTATGTATGCATTTGTATTTGATTATGTATGCAGTGTGCATACTAAACCTGGGTATCTGAAAAAGGATAAAAGGACAACGAAGTTAATACTTGAGTTAAGGAAAATGAGAGTATAAACAATAGTGGTCCCACTATAAGATGCCGCGCACAATTTAAAATATATTTGAACTTGTAATGAAAAAAGAGAGTGTTGTTGCCAAACTGCAAAGGAAGTGAGTGAGTTGGTTCGTGGGATTAATTCCAAAAAATCTGACCTATATTTTCAAACCTTCGCTTTAGAGTACAATATTTCACCATTAAATTTCAAGCTTATTAAAACCGAAGAAACGTGCTTCTACAAACATGGAAACGTTTTTCAAAGGACAATTCACAGTCTCCAGTTTAAGAGTTTTCTGCAAAAAATGTATGAGAATGACATGGTAGGAAATAAGTAAACACTTAAGACTCTTGGTCCAACGCTTCCAGTTGGGGAGGAATATAATCCAAAATTTTGATCTTTTCTTCTCTTCAGAATCAAATTTTTACACGCAGGATCTGAATGGTGTGTCTACATGTTTATATTTATCACAGCCTTCTCGTGTGTTACTCTGACCTTAATATAGGTGTACAATTTCCATGTCATTGTGCCCCACATTGTGTTTTGTTACTGTTTGTAAATCTATGGGACAATGCTTACTTTTAGAAATTTTTAAGTACATGTTGAAAATGCACTAATTTTCTTATGGCACTCACGGAAAGGATACTTACTTTCGGAAACGTACGAAAGTATATTGCAGCCATGTTCTAGTAACATCAAAACATTAGACTCATAATTTTTTATTTTTCTCTTAAAATCTTGTAGAAGTAAATATTTATCTTTGGACTTTTTTATGTGTAATATCGACTCTTTCTCTTATGAAAAGGTAAGAAATGAAGAGTTACGTTGCAGCAATGAAGAATGTTTGGCAAGTAAAAACAGATGACAGCAGTCAAAACGATAATATGTATGTTTAAAATGGATATAATGCAACAACAGCAACAGTCTTCTGCAAATAGATCTAATTATTTAAACGTCCATCAAGTAAATAAAAAAGGAATACTTTCTTTGAATAGTATTCAATTACTTTTATGACTTTCAGGGTAGGAAGCATAACTAAGACTTAAAGTGTTCCTCTGTATTCATGTGTGTATCTAATCTGTTAATAAAGCCTGGTGGTAATTGTTGTCATATGATTAATCAATGTTGATCTTGGAACGAACTTTACATAGTGGTGCTGCAAGATTAGATAAATCGTCAATACATCCAGTAATTGATGACGTCATTCCAAGAAGTAGGAAATATCGACATCCTATGAAAAGGGAGCGAAAAGACTTTGGAAGAGTACAGCAGCAGCCTCAGTAGAGTAGGTTCGGTAATTAAGAAAATTCTGTAAGAAGAAAAAGCTTAACAATATTAGTAGTTGGTCTGGACAAGAAAGGATTTTTTTTGTCGAGAAAAAGAAAGTTCAAGACCTTTACACAAATCATCCTCAGCTGAGTTAACCAGAAAATGTGCAGGTAACAAAATCCTTTGCAAATTTATATTAATTAAGAATTCGTAAAAAGTCATCATGATATTCTGTGGCGCTCAGACGGTTTGTTTTTCTCACTGCAGACAAAGTTGTACTATTTTTTTAACGTAATTTGAGAATCATCCCGAATCCAAAATGCTCTTTGACAGCAAGTTCGTAAATACCTTGGCAGCCAAATGGAAATTGATTGCTCTGAGGAGATTTTATTTTACTTGTAGACTTCTTTTTATTATTAAATCCGATCTTCTTTTAATGAAACACCTGGAATACCATACATCATCTAATTATCTGAATTGTTTCTGTCTGAAAATTTTAAGTGCTTTTCTGATATCTCTTGCTGGGAAATTTTGGTTAATTAATTTTTGTACAAAGTTAGACAAAAGTTTTTTTGTGACTTTCTTATTTTATATAAAAGTACATGTAAAATCGGTATCACAACGGCACAGAAATTTTTAAAGACCATACTGAAAGACTACCAGGCTTCCAAAATAACCCTAGAAAACAATGGGTTTTCTCAAACCGACTGCTGACAGGCCATGGCAGAACATCAGCCAAATGGCGACTAAAAGACACTGCAGACAGTCCCCACTACAGTGGAACCCAGGTGTCTGCAAAACACATCGTCCTCCAGTGCCCAACAACCAGACTTGAGGGAGATTTTGACAGCGTTCTCAACTGTGATGAGAAATTTGGAAACTGGCTGAGGAGACATAATGTGGAGATACTACAACGGCACACAAAAACCAGGTCAATCTCAACAAATTACAAAATAAAGTTACATAAAGAAATAAAATTAATCAGCTAATTTTATTGAAATCGAAAAATGACTTATCAAGAAGCCCCTTTCTGTTGTTGTTTTTCTTTCATGTTTTTTTTTCTTGGTTTTTAACGTTATTTTCCCCCAGCAATTGGGGCTCAGACCCTTCAGAGGTACTTTTGATTTGGCTGAAAAAGCCATTCTCTCTCTCTCTCTCTCTCTCTCTCTCTCTCTCTCTCTCTCTCTCTCTCTCTGTGTACCTCTCTCCCTTTGTTCCTCGCTCTTTTTCTTTCTTTCCTGCGCTCTCTCTTAAACTTTGAAGTATTAAGCTATTATATCAANAGCGAATGTTATATAAATCGAAAAATGACGTATCAAGAAGCCCCTTTCTTTTGTTTTTTTTCTTTCAGTTTTTTTTTTCTTGTTTTTTATCGTTATTTTCCCCCAGCAATTGGGGCTCAGACCCTTCAGAGGGACTTTTGATTTGGCTGAAAAAGCCCTTCTCTCTCTCTCTCTCTCTCTCTCTCTCTCTCTCTCTCTCTCTCTCTCTCTCTCTGTACCTCTCTCCCTTTGTTCCTCGCTCTTTTTCTTTCTTTCCTGCGCTCTCTCTTAAACTTTGAAGTATTAAGCTATTATATCAATGTTTTTGAGTTATTAAATAGTATCTTTCCGTTGTTATACTGCATGGGTCCAATATAGTATTTTGTTTTTTAACCTAAAGAAATCAAGAACAAGTGCAATTTGGAACAATGATTTGCATAATAAATAAAATTCCACAAATATTTACCCCTCTTAACTTGGCAGTACATTTATTTGCTATTTTATTGAAAGTAAAAAAATTAATTTGGATTAATAATGCCGATAGAATAAAAACATTTCGCAACAAGTTTGAAGTTCTTTTTCATTTAATTTAATTCTGACTTCATAACGCTTTAAATCGTCTCATCCTTTCATTTTTAATGACGAAAATCCTTGTCCTTCTATCGTAATTAAAATGAATTATAACTATTTTCTTGAAAAATTGGGAATTATTTCAAATTTTGGTTTCAAAAATGTGGGTTGTTGACCTTAGATACAAATTTTTAGCTTTATTAAGACACACTTGCCTCTTTTCTTACAGAACGTTTCTCATTCTATTCAATGTCAAAGTGTTTGTTGGATATATGTTAGATGACGTGTTTTTTTGCCTCAAATTCTATATTTTCTGGTTTGAGTCCGGAATCCTTTGGCTACCGACCCTCTCAACTCTTACAACTACATCCTATTTGTGACAATTTGTCAATGGATAGTGAGAGGACTGGTCTTAAGAAGGAAATTACTTGATCACATCCCAGTGCAAAACAGGAAACCCCCATTTACTGCACTCCTGGTGATAGCAGACACGTAGTTTCAGATTGCACAGACTACAAAATGATTTAGCTTTGCACATGGTTCTTCCTAAATCGAATTATTCCTAATCACATGGAATTTCAATCTTTTTTGTCATCATTAACAGTACCTTTTGAGGGAAACTTCAAACAAAGTAGTCTTGTAACCTCTTTCTTGGTATTTAAGGAATGTGACAAAAAACGAGTTTGTTCTACAGCTCATTTTGTAATCTTATTCAATTTTCCACCTATTTTTTTTACAAATCTTTCATTGAGGATTACAGTTTATCCAAAAATCTTATGTCTAAGAAAACGAACAATCTTCCTGTAAAGATCAGTAACAGATGTTTTTCCTTTCACCACAAGTTCCCGGAGTTTGTCTTCGATCTCACGCATCTTAACTCCTAACTTTTGTCCGAATGCACGAATGGCTCTGCAGGTCTGTGCCATAAACAATAAAATAAAATTTAAGAATTATAAGGAAAATTCACAATGCAAAAAGCAGTATAAAAAGCATAATATATAGATGTATATATATATACATAAATATATTTATATACATAAATATATTTATTGTTATCACATTTGATGAAGAAGCATCGAATAATCGTAATGCATCGTTATAATGATAATTCTCAATAAAATGTAAAAAAATTTCAAGGAAAATTCCAAACACAAAAATTTCATACTAAATATACAAAACATTTAAAGTTCAAATCACTGGAATCTAAAAAAAAAATCGTTTCTATATAGTAATAATGTTTCTTGGAACCAAAGTTTACTTAATACTGTATGCATTAAGATAATATATGCATACAGTATTATATAAAATATAAAATATAAAATATATAATATATAATATATAATATATAATATATAATATATAATATATAATATATAATATATAATATATAATATATAATATATAATATATAATATATAATATATAATATATAATATATAATATATAATATATAATATATAATATATAATATATAATATATAATATATAATATATAATATATAATATATAATATATAATATATAATATATAATATATAATATATAATATATAATATATAATATATAATATATAATATATAATATATAATATATAATATATAATATATAATATATAATATATAATATATAATATATAATATATAATATATAATATATAATATATAATATATAATATATAATATATAATATATAATATATAATATATAATATATAATATATAATATATAATATATAATATATAATATATAATATATAATATATAATATATAATATATAATATATAATATATAATATATAATATATAATATATAATATATAATATATAATATATAATATATAATATATAATATATAATATATAATATATAATATATAATATATAATATATAATATATAATATATAATATATAATATATAATATATAATATATAATATATAATATATAATATATAATATATAATATATAATATATAATATATAATATATAATATATAATATATAATATATAATATATAATATATAATATATAATATATAATATATAATATATAATATATAATATATAATATATAATATATAATATATAATATATAATATATAATATATAATATATAATATATAATATATAATATATAATATATAATATATAATATATAATATATAATATATAATATATAATATATAATATATAATATATAATATATAATATATAATATATAATATATAATATATAATATATAATATATAATATATAATATATAATATATAATATATAATATATAAACTAATTTATTTCCCTGTACCTATATATTTAGTGAAGATAAAAATGATCAAATCATTCCCTTCATTATCTAATATAGCATAAGAAATGTTTAAAAATGTAAAAATCGAAAAATTAATTGCTTATATTAACTTTGATTTATTAACAATTCATCAAGTCAACATAATCCTTAGTTGTTATTTATCTAAAAGTTCGTCACAAAAACAAACACATCAAGCACAAAAGTAATGTATTGCAACTTACCCTGTCACCAAGCCATGACTCGCAGGTAATACGTTTTGTAAAGAATTGTCTGCAATGTTTAAGAACTTCTTTCATGCTAGTCTTTCCCTTCATTAAAGCGTCCTTAATTGCTTCATCTACACTGGACAACTTTATCTTCAGTTTTGTTGCCAAAGACCGTACTGAGCTACAAAACTAGAGAAGCAGAAAATCGAGTAATGCAATGATACAAATGTATCATTTGTATCTTTATTATATATGATAATCATAAACTTAAAATATATCAGTATCATTATGATTACACCATGTTCAGAATTTAATTGAGGTTTTTTTTTTGGTTTTCAATGGTTAAGAACCATACAAAACATAAAGTAACTAAGTTCAATCATCCATTAAGAGGGAAGGACTGAAAAAAGGTTAGGTAAATACATAAATGTTGGACTTAGACTAAGACATTTAAGTCGTATGGTGAAAAAAAGCACTCAGATACATGTAATTTCCACAATAGCCGTCTAAGGAGAAAAAATGCACACATACAAAGATGTAAAATACCGAGTGGCAATAACTGCGAAAGAATAAAGACGTGAAGAGAAGCGAGTTCATTGGAAAACCCCGTGATAATACCTCTAGAAAAGACTAAGAAAAGGTTGAAAGGTAGCAGCATGATTTTGACCTGCCAAGCTTAAAACACGTCTCTTAATTCCATCACGATAAGATGAGAAAGGACCTGTCTCTATGTAACTAGGCAGAGACTTAACTTTCTTTTTAGAGGCATCAACTGTGTTTTTGTCGTATTAAAGGAAACCAGCTCCTTTTTCCAGAAGAAAAAGTCCAGCATTAAAGGAATTTTCATTTGTGTAATTACATCCAGAATGGCATATATTTTATGAACTGAAAAAAGGACTGAATGATACTAAAGACTGTTACACTACTACCATAACCAGAAACCTTATGAAGCAAGCCATAGAGCAGCACATTATAAAATGTGTTGGAAATAGCCAGACGTATAGCACGTATTACAGCAGACTGATCCATAGCCCTAAAGATGCACTCCTTCAATGGCAGAAGAAAAACGAGCATTGGCTATGGAAGTGAATGAAATTTGACTTTGTAACGGCAGCTATGTACAATGTTTCAATACCAACTTGCGTCCATTCTGTGACTTTATTTTCAGCAATACAAGCCGATTTGCTAAGTACCAAATACCAAAAAATATAACAAAATTACCGAAATTCGTCCCAGTTAGCCTGACCAAATCGAAAAGTCATACAATGTTGTGACTTGTCAACAAGACTTGTAGTAGTTGTCTTAACTTCTACCGTGAAAACAGTATGATCAGAAGATCGGAAATGAGATACAGATCAAAATCAAAATGAAATCTCAAAAGTAAGGTTCGCTTCATTCTGAATAAGAGAATTTTGTGGAAAAATCAAGAAGCCCTCTAAAAGATCATGAGTAGCGGAGTGGTTGGTAACTTCTCCAGGTATATAACTGTAAACCTGAAAATTCTCATTACTAACACTGTCACAAAGGCTTGTCTCACAAAGCTAAAAAATATGAGAGTCAAAATAAAAAAACAATGTCACAAAAACAAGATTGCAACAAAGACTGCTGACATTACCTGCAGCAACTAAGGCATCTAATCTTAAAAGAATGTAGGCCTGAAAAACAAAGAATTAAACAGCAAACAATTTGACTATTTAGGAAAACAAAAAGCTGAAAAACTATATTAATGGGATGGTGCTGGTAGAAAAGCATTAGGGAACTGCAGTTTATCGTTACCTGAGTTGCAATCGGGTATAAATATCATTTAAATGAATGAGTAATTAAATAAATATATAAATAAGAAATAGGTACTACACAATAACTAAAGTAAAACCGGATATCAAAACAATTAAAGTGTACTTGAGAACAGAAGGGCTTGGGTTTCGCCTTGCACATATAGACTATGGTTGGGTTGTTACATGGCTTTTCTTACTAAAGGTTAGTTGCAGACTAAGGAGAAAGTATTTTTTAAGATAATGGATCTATGAAGTCTTGCGTTTCAAATGTGAAGTCAGCTTTGGTTCAGAAATTTTTACACCCTTTTACCATTGAAGGTCTGGTGAGCAGGAGGATAATTATTTGATTGAAATGGTTGTAAAAAAGCTGATGAGGCGACATTACCACACTACCTTAAGGACAGCTATCAACTAAGGCTGAAAAAGCTCTTCAGTGAAGTGAAAGTCTTTTTTTTGCTTATTTAAAAGATACATACGTTATGACGTTCGTTGCTTGGCTTCTTACAAGGTCTGTGTTTTACACTTTACAAATAATAGTTCAAATTATCAAGTATGATGCTTGGCATTAGAACTTCTGGCATTATTTCAATTTGTTTTCTAGTAAGCGTTAAAAGTAATGTTTGATTTACATTTTTTTTAAAGAACAAGTCATTTTGTCTTTACATTTTCATTAGGTTTTATATGAATAGAAGGAAAAAAGTGTTGCTACTATACACCACATTGCTCAGCAGAAAATCTTTATAGAATATCTTTTCTTTTCTAGTCAAAATATTTTGTCCCATTAATGATTACGTATATGATAGTTTACGAAACTTTTTCAAACTATTTCCGAAATTTTGATTTGCGTTTTTCAGTACTCAGTGCCAAAGTTGATGGCTCAATTTTATCATCTATTTTTTGCTGATTTTTGTACTTTTTGTACTAATACTAGTGTTGATTTTTTTAGTTTTATCTACATACATCCCTTGAGTGTCTTTGCAGGAGAGAGACAAAAAAATAAAATATTCACTCTTTTTCTCGACACTTCCTTTCTTTTGAGTCAAAAAACTCAATGCAGAATTTTACCTTAAAATACATTAATTTTTACCTGTAGAACAATATAAATAATAAATATTGCAATTGAAAAGCTCAAGGCTTATGAAATGATATAAATTGAAAAAAATGTATTAATACCACGTCCATTTCATCATTTTAGACCTACCTGTAGTCTGAACGTTTTGTAATGACTTTCAATAAACAAAACAAGTCGGTAAAGAAAAGATTAACATACACCTACTTTGCTAGGTAGCAAATCATCGCAGCTCTTTAAGCTTGCAATCTTCTTTATAAAGTTCTTCACTTCATCAATGATCTCTCTCACCCTAAGGTTTCCACGCAAAATAGCCTCTTTGATTTCGTCACTAATTTCCTTCGGTGAAATTTGGAAGATTTTACCAAAGTTTTTGAGGGCCAAGCATACCTTCAAGGAAAAGAAATAAAAATTTGACTATTACAATTGGCCTTACCAAAAGCTGACGATAACCAAGGAACAAAATTAAATCCACAAAGCAGAGGTTATTTCAATAGGAAAAGAGTATATAAAATTAAATCCCAGAAGAAGAGGATATTTCAATATGGAAATAGTATATAAAATTAAATCCCAGAAGAAGAGGATATTTCAATATGGAAATAGTATATAAAATTAAATCCCAGAAGAAGAGGATATTTCAATATGGAAATAGTACATAAAATTAAATCCCAGAAGAAGAGGATATTTCAATATGAAAAGAGTATAAAATTAAATCCCAGAAGAAGAGGATATTTCAATATGAAAAGAGTATATAAAATTAAATCCCAGAAGAAGAGGATATTTTAATATGGAAATAGTACATAAAATTAAATCCCAGAAGAAGAGGATATTTCAATATGAAAATAGTATATAAAAGCTATTCTTCAACATTTAAATAACCAGATACTTAAACAAAAAAAAGGATTGAAGCGTTTTGAAATAAATAAGCTGGAGGATAATAGGTATAGTTAACCTTTTATTTAGCATTTGCATNAAAATTAAATCCCAGAAGAAGAGGATATTTCAATATGGAAATAGTATATAAAATTAAATCCCAGAAGAAGAGGATATTTCAATATGGAAATAGTACATAAAATTAAATCCCAGAAGAAGAGGATATATCAATATGAAAATAGTATATAAAATTAAATCCCAGAGGAAGAGTATATTTGAATTTGAAAATAGTATATAAAATTAAATCCCAGAAGAAGAGGATATTTCAATATGAAAAGAGTATAAAATTAAATCCCAGAAGAAGAGGATATATCAATATGGAAATAGTACATAAAATTAAATCCCAGAAGAAGAGGATATTTCAATATGAAAATAGTATATAAAAGCTCTTCTTCAACATTTAAATAACCAGATACTTAAACAAAAAAAAGGATTGAAGCGTTTTGAAATAAATAAGCTGGAAGATAATAGGTATAGTTAACCTTTTATTTAGCATTTGCATACAAGGTGCAATAATAACCATAGTTTATGTAAACCAAAGTAAACTACCTTTTAAAGAACTCAACGAGTCGGTTCCTTATACTTAAATATTTGGCAAATTTCAACAGCTTTTTCAAATTTGGTAGCATTGTCATGCTTAGCTGTTCTTTTATAGAAAGTTATTTTTTGTTTATTTACCTTCTACACATGTTTTAAAAACAAACTTGGGAGGCCAATGCTGCGGTAATCTACCATCTCTTAAGCAGAGTTTTTTCAAACTAATTTTGGCACTGGCATAAATTGGAATTTTTTTTTTGTTTGTTTAAGTAGTCGATTTCTCGCCTAATAATTCCTGAAGATTCTGCATTATTAAAAGTGTCATAAAGGATGTAAAAGTGTTTTTGGAACTGTGTGAAGTGCCTTAAAGGTCTTGCATAAACAGATGGGATATATAATTTGTCTAAAGGTTGTACAGAAATGCTCCTTATTCTCAATTTTATATCTTTTAACTTTTTCTTTAGCTCTGAATTACACAAATTTAAAGTTAAGTTATTTAAAGTTAAATAATGATAAAATGAAAGACTTGGGTAGACAAGATAATTTTTTATGTTACTTGCCTCTTAACTATGGGTGATAAGCTTCTTTGTATTGAGGGAATCTTTTTTGTAGTTACGTTACTATCTTTTGGTTGTTCAATGAAAATAAATTAGATGTCTTTGTTTCTTATTCTTATATATTTATTATTTTTCTTTCCATCTTAAAAGAATTACTTCCCATAAACTAGCCTTTGCTGTTAAATTACCTATATATATAGTATTAGGAGTAAATTCCAAACAGCTAGATGTTAAATGCTGCTAATTTGACAAAATAAAAAATCCCGAAAAACTCTTTACATCACCAACAAATTTCACACGACTCGTGACACGACACATAAATAAAGGCAAAGAAGTGTTTTAGAATTAAAAAGAAGAGACTAACAGAAGAATAGCCATGTTGATAACAGAGGTCCCGGGATTGTGACCGGCAGTGGCTGCTTTCCATATATATTGAAATAATCTTACCTTAGCACTTAAGAGATCTTCACATGTAAGTGAGACTACATCATTTCTGAAAAATGACACAACAGCCTCGTAAATTTCATGTCTTCTGTTGATTCCAGAAATAATTGCTTCAACAACATATTTAACTGCTTTAGCTGCTTTTAAGGCTAATCTTACTGCAATACCTTTCAGTTTTTCACACATCTGTAAATATAAAAAATGAACTAACATGATGACTTAAAAAAACCCACAATTTTCTTTACGTATATTTGAAAGGTATATTTATATCTGTATCTATATCTGTATCTATATCTATATCTATATCTATATCTATATCTATATCTATATCTATATCTATATCTGTATCTATATCTATATCTATATCTATATCTATATCTATATCTATATCTAAATCTACATCTATATCTACATCCATATCTATATCCATATCTATATCTACATCTATATCTGTATCTATATCTGTATCTGTATCTGTATCTATATCTATATCTAAATCTATATCTAAATCTATATCTATATCTATATCTATATCTATATCTATATCTATATCTATATCTATATCTATATCTATATCTATATCTATATCTATATCTATATCTCTATCTATATCTATATCTATATTTTATATCTATATCTATATCTATATCTATATCTATATCTATATCTATATCTATATCTATATCTATATCTATATCTATATCTATATCTATATCTATATCTATATCTATATCTATATCTATATCTACTTTATCTATAAATAGAGAGAGAGAGAGAGAGAGAGAGAGAGAGAGACGCGAACGCACACCAAAGAGATAAAGTGGTCTGGTATTCTACGTTTAGCACTGAGGATCATGGTTATGAATAGTAACAATCCACTTTCTAAGTATATTAAAAAATGCACTTGTCTGCTGAAATGCTGTTTTTATTCCTAATTATTATTATTATTATTATTATTTATTCTATAATTAAATGTCTACACGAGAAAGCTCTTTCCTGTATAGTTGGTCTGTATGTCCGTTTCGTTTTGTGCCATTGTAAAATGTTTTATACATCGACCATTACAATAGCTACATAACTAATTGTAATATACGAATATACTAACAGAAATTTACTTGGTAGTTCAAAGATCGTTTTACCTGGACGGACAGAATCTCATCACATCTTTTTCCTATAACTTCCTTTCGGATCAAGTTAAACACACTCATCAGTATTTCACCTTCTCCTGCAACGCCTTTAGAAAGAACTTCTATGATCAGTTTTGAAACTGTTTT
Source organism: Morbakka virulenta (assembly GCA_003991215.1). Lineage (NCBI taxonomy): Eukaryota > Metazoa > Cnidaria > Cubozoa > Carybdeida > Carukiidae > Morbakka > Morbakka virulenta. Next base: position 3,220,810 of record RDPX01000045.1, on the reverse strand, counting down.
GGCAATATTCAAGGGCGACAGAGCATTTTTTATTCTGGTGCAGAGCTGAAGGAATATATAAATGTGACAGACACTGTTACAATATTAATCTTACACGTAAAGGTACTACTGCAAAATTCTTAAGGAAAATATATTTGCAATTGAAAACATGATTAATCATAAGCATACGATTACGCTATAAAATGGACTTCGGTTCTCTTTACTTAAAACATTTCAATATATATATACCTCTGATGTCACCAGGTAGAAAGTCACTAGAATTCTTTGCTTCTTATTTGGTGCTACCTTCATCAAACTTTTAATATGATTTTAGTAATAAACATGCAAATTTGAATGTTTAACCTATTTTCTATACACTTTATACATTTTATTTCTCTTTTTACAAGAGGAGCCGTGGCCTAAAGGTTAGTGCAGTTGCACCGTAACCAAGAGGTTTCGGGTTCGACTCCCCGAGCGGGCAAGGATAATTTGGAACTTTACAGAAGAAAAAGCCATTGGTTGGCGTCAGGAAGGGCATCCTGCCGAGAAATCATCACTGCCAAAACAAAGTCCCTCTGGAGGGCACCGTCTGAGGCTCAATTGCTGGGGGAAAATGACGTTAAAACAAAGAAAGCCCCTCAAAACTCTTTATTACATAGCAGAATAGGCAATAGGATTGGTTAGTATATAAAATGCTTGGTTTATATCATATTGTTCATTGAAATATGACTCAACTCTAAAGACCTTCGCTCCAAACTTTACAATTCTTTTTGTTTTCGAAATAATGACAACTCGTACATCTAACACGAGAGTTTGGACTACCATAGAAAAAAATAACCTCTGTAACGTAATTTTTAAAATTCGTATACAGGTTAAAGCTGAGTAACTCAAATAAGATTATTTGTTACAGAACTGTCTCACCTGTGGAGCAAGGAAATATTCACAATCCTTATTAAGGACCTGGGTTTTCAAATATTCGACAACATGATGATAAATTTCCTTAGCTATAGTTAACCCTTTTTCTTTAGCGATTTCGATTCCTTTGATAATTTCTTCTGGTGCCAGTTTCATATGCTTTGCTATTGAATGGAGGACAGAACAGACCTTGCAAAGGAAAATGAATTATTGAAAGACAGAAACTTAGCTTAAACTGGGTTGTAATCCTATCTAAATATCATTAAAAAATAAAAAATAAAAAAAACAAATAAATAGATAAATAGATAAATAGATAAATAGATAAATAGATAAATAGATAAATAGATAAATAGATAAATAGATAAATAGATAAATAGATAAATAGATAAATAGATAAATAGATAAATAGATAAATAGATAAATAGATAAATAGATAAATAGATAAATAGATAAATAGATAAATAGATAAATAGATAAATAGATAAATAGATAAATAGATAAATAGATAAATAGATAAATAGATAAATAGATAAATAGATAAATAGATAAATAGATAAATAGATAAATAGATAAATAGATAAATAGATAAATAGATTAATAGATAAATAGATAAATAGATAAATAAATTAACGAATAGATATACAAACAAATAAATAAAATTAAAAATAATTTTAATAATGATAATTTTAATAATAATTTTTTCCCCTGTCTCTCGGCTAATACAAGTTAAAACCACCTTATATAAAACTCTGGTAAAGCATTCAAAATAGAAAAGATACTAAGGCATTGTAGAAGCCTCTGAATATTATGTATATAAAAACCAGATAAGAAGTAGTTGGGCATTTGAGATTCAACACATAAGCCCAAAGTTGTCTCTTCTTTTTGCATTTTCTATCTTCTCTTCTCCCAAAGTAAACAAGCATATATAAATAAATATTTGTATACATATATCTACATATATATACATATACATATGTGTATATTTTTATACAAATTTATAGATATACCTATGTATATCTATTTATATATAGTTCAATCTGCAGACAGTTATTTTTATTGTTTAACAGCTCATCAGCGTAGCTTAGAACATCTGAATGTGTACATTTCATGCAAGGCAAAAATTAAAATCAAGTAGCGTTAGAATAATAGGACAAGAAAATCATAGAGGACAGTGGTGGGCTTGTTCATATTCAGAGATTATATATTGTGATTGGCTAGAGTCCTGAACAAAACAAAACGGAGGACTAAATACAGTTCAATTTATATATATATATATATATATATATATATATATTTATATAAATATAAAAGCATAGACATTAAAAGCTCATTTCACTTAAGTAAAGAGATCTAGATAGATAGATACATACATAGATACATAGGTAGGTACTGTACATATGCAAGTTCAAAGGTCCTTAATCAAATATATGATAGATAGACAGCTAAAATGGTAGACGGATCCTAGATAGAACAAAGATAGTTGAACACAAATTTCAAGAGACCCATACCACTTCTCTCATTCCTGGTGACATAAAGGAAACATGAAAAAAAAATAAAATAAAAGGAAACCCATTTGTTTCAATTGTAAAATAGTCTAAGGAATTCACATTAAATGTATTGGAGAAAGAGCTGTTAGTAAACTTTAATTGTGTAGAACATTGACAAACAAGGATGTTGTGTAATTGCAAATTAGTCATTATCACATAATTGAGTGTTTTCTGATATTCTACTATTATTTATATATACACAACTTTATCAAAACTGTATGTTGTTTTCGAAAATAGTAAACACAACCCATTGTTCTAATAAGACCTAACATTAATCAATAACCAGATTGCAAAAAAATTGCATTTTTAAATGATCCTACCATATATATATATATATATGTAATAGAATGACTCATTTATAAATATATTGTCAGAGGATTCTCTCCAAGGTACCAGTGGACTTAAATTCATTGCTGTGTAGCCTCGATGCATCCTGTGTTTACCTAACCCACACCCAATTTGTTCATTTCCTTCCCGTTTAACCTATCATTGCCCCAATTACTCCCTGCTGACCTTTATACCCATAGTATACAACAGTACCCACAGAATACAACTGTCAACTGATGTTGGACAAACTTCAAAACAAGTTTCCATCAAATTCACTCTCTTTTTGACCAAATTGAGGGAAAAAATTAATCATAAAATGGTTTTATATGTGTGTTACCTTGCTGGAAAAGACTGTCTCACATGTCACTGCTCTTACAGCGACTTCTGTATTCTCCGCCTGAATGCAAGTGGCGGCTAATAGAGCCAAAGCTAAGATCTTCAACATCATTTTTGCAGTAAATGTGCCCTGTATCAAGAAAGAAAAAAGACGAGGCCTTAGTGTAACATAGTAAAGTCAAACTGGAATTTCTCTCTTTAATCTAAGTTTACATCACAATCAAACTGAGAAAAATATTTTTATCTACTATTACCTTTATTCATTACCTTTACGTATTACCATTATCCATTATTACCTTTACATCATGTGTAACAACCAAAAATGTTAAAAAATACTAACTTGTTAAATTACATATTTTCATTTTATCATAAATATATTGTGTTAATATAACGACCCATTATCAAAACATTCATTGCAAATATTTAAACTATAGTTCCTTTTGAGCTTTGTGTAACCCAAATGATCAAAATGGGTAATGCTACTTCGCTAATTAAGTGATATATTTATTATTACTATTATCAGTTGTCCTATTTTGCTTACAGTACTTTTTAAACCTTGTATGTACCCCTCAACAGCTAAAGCAATAACGTTTTGATAGTGATATTACATTACAAGTTCGGTTATTTATGTACTCCCAATGCCATCCCTACGTAAAGTTACAGTATAATGGTATATCAATGTAGTCTTACCTCAGTAATTTGCCGTGGTCTTGAATGTCCAAGACAGTATAAAGCTAATCAAAGTATTTTATAGTGTTTGATTGTCTGAGAACTTTAAGCTATTGATTTACTCAGCTGTATCATAAATGGATCTAGACAGGTTACTTGGAGACCTTTGTGACACAGGGTCTAGGGTTCTACTAGATTTAACACTGTTATGCATAAATTGGTACTATCATCTTCCTAATTATCAAGATGAAAGATTTTGTTGGTACTTTTATTCGAATTTGAAAGCTCAAATATCAAAAAGCACTTCATTTTGGCGCAATACGAAATAAACTGAAGCAATAGATTTTTTACGAGCCCCTGGTCTTGTATTTGAAAAGCAATTTGAGCTAAAATGTGTGTTACTAAAAATCTCACCTGGCCATTGCTGACTGTTATCAATGTCCACTTGAGCTCTGATGTTAAATACACCGGATATTGCTTCGTTCAATTTACCCTGCCTTGGATTTCTCTAAAAGACATATTACGTTAAATTACAGCACTTTGTGCCATGAAAATATTCTAAAAATTTGTGCTAAAAATTGCATTTCAAATAATTGCCTCTTGTTACTAAAACATACACAAATGTAACTTTCTTCTTTTCGTATTAAAGGCGGCTTTATTTATTCATAATTTTATAAAAAGATGCTGCAGCCCATAGACATCATTGGCTATATTATATAATCTATCGTAAAAAAGAAATTGAATTCTTATTTTAGTAATCTTAGATTTCAAGTTATACGCAACATTATCTGTACATATATATATATATATATATATATATATATATATATACACACACTCGAATATTGAAATGGTAAGGGAAAGTGAGAAGAATGAAACTTTATTTAATTTACTGACTCTTGGTGGCATCAGACAAGAAGTAGTTTTATTTTTATGCTTTTAGCCCCATTAAGAATTTTTGATAACAGTTAATTCATAAGGATAATTTACACACAAAAAGACACATGCATATATATATATATATATATATATATATATATATTCGTAAAAAAGAAATTGAATTCTTATTTTAGTAATCTTAGATTTCAAGTTATACGCAACATTATCTGTACATATATATATATAAAAAAAAAAAAATATATATATATATATATATACACTCGAATATTGCAATGGTAAGGGAAAGTGAGAAGAATGAAACTTTATTTAATTTACTGACTCCTGGTGGCATCAGACAAGAAGTAGTTTTATTTTCATGCTTTTAGCCCCATTAAGAATTTTTGATAACAGTTAATTCATAAGGATAATTTACACACAAAAAGACACATGCATATATATACATGAGGAGCCATGACTTGATGGTTAGTGCCACTGCACCGTAACCAAGAATTCAGGGTTTGAGTCCCCGAGAGGGCGACTTTGGAAATTCACAAAAGAAAAATATTGTTTTCTAGCCTATAAAATAAAACATAATATTAAGTTTAAGTTCAGTTCAACAAAAGAGTTTTCAAACAGTTCAAAGAGCAAGACAGTGCTTGCTCAAGCAATCCAAACAACACTGTTCATTCAAGTCCAAACACAAAAACAAAAGTCCTCAAGATAATATACATTATCCCATCCACTACATAAGTCCATACGTTCATATACAATATCCCATTCACCACTTGTTCAAAGGTACTATCTTAAACGAAATCATTACCAAAATAACGAGGGTTTTTCCTGCAAGATCTGAACGTCTTACAGTTGGAAGAGCTTGTGTGCTCGTGAAATCAAATTGATCAGGTTCGATAGACTCGTCTTCATAGTTGAACATACTATGCCACATATGAACAGCTTTGGCTTCTGATTGTACTTGGTGCTCCTTCATCTCCTGGGTAAACGTGTGGCATCGCTTAACATCATCTTTGTGTCAATAGAAGATCATTCCATCAACATCTCGTTCGATTACTAAACGGTGAGTACGATCGTCGATGTCTATGACGATGAATTTTTCTGGTAAGAAAGTCGGATCAAATTTACATTGTTTTCTGTAATTTCTGATATACACGCAGTCTCCAAGTCTCTTTTGGAGGAGTATCGGTTCCAGTTGAATGGCACATAATACCTGGCAGTTGTGAACCCATCCTTGCTGGAACAATTGCTGTGCAGCTTGAGATTATTAAGTTTACTCCTGTTCCACCCATCTTTCACCCGATAAGGATGATCAACAAATCAACACCCATTGAATCAAAGGAAGGCATTCAAAACATTTTAGCTAAATATGCTGATAATTTTAAGGGACTTGGGAAACTTCAAAACTATCAAGTCACACTACACGTAGATGATAATGATAAGCCGATAGCAGTACCACCTCGATCTATCCCACTCACCACTTAAAAGTACATCCTTGCTAATCCATTGGGCTTGCCCGCGTGGGTTCGAATCCCATCCTCGTCGCCACTTGTAATATGTTGTTTCAACGTTAATTTAAGAATCTGTATAAAGGTCCCAATAAAATATAATATTGTTTTCTAGCCTATAAAATAAAACATAATATTAAGTTTAAGTTCAGTTCAACAAAAGAGTTTTCAAACAGTTCAAAGAGCAAGACAGTGCTTGCTCAAGCAATCCAAACACACTGTTCATTCAAATCCAAACACAACAACAAAAGTACACAAGATAGTATACATTAACTTTCGTCATTTTCATTCAATGCAGTCGTAAAGAAACAAGAAATAATTATTGCTAACTGTTAGTACAAGTATAGGTAGAAGAAGCTTTACTTCAAAGACTGATCATACTATTAGTTCGCTGATTACACGTTTTGATAGTATGGCTACCAACAGATGTTGCTTAAATCAGCCTGATCTTTTTGTTATATCTGTGGTGAATATGTGACGACAGACAACAGACGATCTAGTACTCAATTTGTCAAGCAAGTGTACCATGCCTCCATTTATAAGGTATGGATTCCACATGTTTTTTGTAAAATCTGTGTTGAACATTTGCGTCAATGGAAAAATAGTACAAGAAAATTCTTGAGGTTTGGAATTCCCTTGGCTTGGAGGGAGCCTCGTGACCAAGTACATGACTGCTACTTTTGCATAGTAAACTTGAAAGGGTTTAATCGTATGAAAAGGGGATCTTTGAGCTACCCTAACCTGAATTCAGCATTGAGACCTGTAGCATATTGTAATGAAATTCCTGTACCCGTATTCAAACATTTGGAGGAGGCCGGAGAACACACAGATAACAATAATGACCATGACCATGGCAGTTTAGATGACGAAGAGTTTAAAGTCTTGCCAAGCCAGCCTCAGGTATTTAAGCAGAATGAACTTTCAGATCTGATTAGAGATTTATATTTATCTAAAGAGTCATCTGAGGTCTTAGCATCAAGACTCAAAGACAAAAATCTACTTGATCCTGGGACTAAAATCACCTTTTATCGGACAAGGAATTCAGACTTCGTTCAATTTTCTGAGCAGAAATACGATCTTATCTTTTGCAAGGATATTCTTTTGGTGCATGCTTTTTTCACATTTGTGAAGTATTTCCTGGACTGAGCATAGAAAAATTGAAAGTCGGCATTTTTATGGTCTGCCAATACGACAATTAGTAAAGGATGGAAACTTCAAAAGCGCGATAGCAGAACTGAGCTGGAAGCCTGGTGCTCATTCGTAGATATTGTTCAGGGTTTTCTTGGAAATTGTAAGGCTGACAACTACAAAGTGCTAGTTGGTAACATGCTGGAAACGTTTTACATTTTGAGAACAAATATGAGCATCAAGGTTCACTGCCTCCATAGCCACTTGGAAAAATTTCTTGAGAATTTGAGTGATGTCAGTGATAAACAGGAAGAACGATTTCATCAAGACATTAAAGTTATGGAAGAGAGGCATCAAGGAAGATAGTATATCAAAATGATGTATGACTACTGTTGAAATTTAAAACGGGATAACCCAGACGCAGAACACTCCAGAAAGTCTAGGGAACGAAGTTTTTTGCCATGATACTTTGAAAGTATTTGTATTACTTTTTTGTACACAACTTTGTAAGCTATGCTGAAATGACTTTTGCAAGCTCGTAAATTGCTGTTTGTTTGAGTTTCTCTACTGCAAAGCTTCTCCTGCCTGTCTTGGTTTTGACCCGTTTCAAATATATAGATATATTCAAGAGAAAAAAACCTAGAGCTAACGGTAAAGAAATAATATTATTCTTGGAATCAGCACACGTGATTTACTTGGAAACAATTGAAACATTGCTTGCACCATTTCAAAATTTTTTTTTTTGTTCGCCTGTGTAATTTAACTCAGGTAGAACAAAAAGCTGTTGAAAGCCTTAAAGAGTATGTGGTTTATACTGAAGATGTCTTGATCGGGTGTATAGATCAAGCTGAAGATGATCAAAATCTCATTAAAAATTTTATATTGTATTATCCAAAGTTATTCATCGCTGAATTCAACCAAATGTCAGTTCAACCTTCTCTTACTTCATTTCTTAGCCCACAAAATTGCTGCGAACCAAGTTAAACCTTTATCCACATATAATTCACATTTTCAAGGAGAGGATTGTTACAGAAGTCAAGTTGAATTTACTCAGAGGATTTGAACACCTCAGATGAGGAGTTATTGGACCTAGACCTTTCCTTAACTTTAGGGATGTTTTACAACTTTTAAAACTCTCCATAGAGAAGAGCTTCTCATTGATGTATAGTTCCTTGGAGATGTTCGGTATCTCTTCTTCGGGGTCTTCTACATCTAGGGGATTTCATAGNGCAGCAAGAAAGAAACGCTTCTTTAGCTCTGGTCTTCTCCTCTAGGTCCAAAATTTTGTTATCTCATCGAGAGCTGGCCAGAGGTTTCCTGATTGCGATGCCTTTCCTGGCCCCAAACACTAGGTACTTAAAGTGTAGTTTTCATTTTAGTTCTGTACAGTCTCTGGTGTGAAGTGGTTGATGACTCTATGTTGTAGGCGGGAGAATAGGTTTTGGGGACATCAAGACTTAGCCCGACTCTCTCACATTCTTTTCCTATGTCCAAAAGGAGTTCCAGGGCTTCTTCAATAGCGTCGAACAGCAGGGTGACGTCATCTTTAAAGTCCAGGTCTGGAAGATCTTCTTTTGGATGCCTTTTGGATTTACGGGGCATTATTATGAACCTAGCCTTCCCCGCCTTTCATTCCATAACTCTTTTTATTGCGTAGTCAGATATGATGATTAAGAGAAACGGAGAAAGGGTGTCTCCTTGTAGAGCACCAGCTGTGATGCTAAACTGCTCTCCAACTGGTGAAACTACCCTTGTCATCGTGTTGCGGTACATCTTTTTCATGTTTTTAAAAAGATTGGGCTTGATATCTTCAGGATCTTCATCATTTTATCCTTGTGGATTAAATCAAATGCCCTTTTGAAATAACTGAAAGTGATAATGGCGGGCGGATGACTCGCTTTCATACTCTCTATAATTCTCATTTTCAAGGAGAGGATTGTTACAGAAGTCAAGTTGAATTTACTCAGAGGATTTGAACACCTCAGATGAGGAGTTATTGGACCTAGACCTTTCCTTAACTTTAGGGATGTTTTACAACTTTTAAAACTCTCCATAAAGAAGAGCTTCTCATTGCTGTATAGTTCCTTGGAGATGTTCGGTATCTCTTCTTCGGGGTCTTCTACATCTAGGGGATTTCATAGGAGATTTTTAAAGTGAAAGAACCAAGTTGATAGTCTCTCCCCTAAAGTGTTCCCTGAAACATGTCCTTCTTTCTTCCTCTTGCAACCAGTCACTTTATTTACTGCACTCAAGGTCTCTGAGTACCTCTGAGCTCAACGAGCTACCTCAACATTTCTGCTACATTCTTAAAAATCCTGTTCTTTCAGGTAGCCGTAGACTTCGTGCAAGTTACTGATAGCAACTTTCCAAGTGACTCTCCTCTCGTCTGTGCAGTCACTTTCTCATTTTTATTGCACCTCGTCTGCTTTCTGTTTAACCTCTACTACACATGGATAGGATAAGGTATTTGCTGACTTCTCCTTGGGTTTCTTTGGGACACACTCCTTCGTGGCTTGCCTGTTTGGTAAAAAAAAATTTTATTTCTCGTTCCATTATAAACTATGTCAAACACTTTAAATCGGTTATTGACAGCAATGGTGTACTGTTGCAGGATCTCTGGTGATTTTGAGAAGCAGCGCTAGTCATATTTGATTTTTCAAGCTTGCTGGACTGTCCTTAGGCTAAGGCTGATTTTGGAACAGACAACTCTGTAATCCTACCCTGCAGTACAGAAAATGTTGTAGGACTCGACATTGTGACACTTGCGGCTTACAACGATCGAGTTGAGTTGCAGCCAGGATTCGGTAGCTCCTTGAACGTCCAAAACTTGTCATGGCTCTTTCAAACTATATGTTGGCTGAAATCAGGTTGAGCTGATTGAGGAGATATGCCAGGTAGTAGTTTTTTTATCTGTTAGTTGCCCTGTAGAAGGTGAATGAAGCAACTTCTGAAGCTAGCCTGGCGTTGAAGTTGCAGAGGACTGCTACAATGTTGTGAACTGCAATGTCCTGCAGCGTGTTCCTTAAAACTTTATAAACTCCTCCACTTTACTCTCCTCTATCCAATTGGTAGGCGCATAAGTGACTGTGTCTCTTGATCTGGGGTTTCCATAGAATTAGAAATTCTGCGATGAGGATTATTAATTAATTTGGCATCTAACAATGCTTTCCTTGCATTCCTACTAAGTAAAAATCCTACTCCACCCTGGGCAGCTTCTGCATTATTCCTCCAACCTGATGATGTGATTAGACAGCTGGAACCAATCTTCCTGAACTCAGTAATTTTGGGGACGAAAAGGATGATGCGATGCTCCTGCACACCTGGTATCTTGATGTCTGACTCACTTTTTCTGTGGACAAGCTCATCATCTTAAAACAACGTTCAGTTTGGTGCTCAATTTTGAAAAGGAAACCGGATCATTGTAGCAAATACCCTATTTCGTCCTTGCTTTTTTACGCACGTGCAGCATAAGCAAGTCCCAATTGATGCTCATGGGGCTAACGGTGGGTGCTATGCAACTCTTGTCATCTTACGACATATGCAGTGTGGCTGGTTTGGCACGTACAAAGATGTTCAGAAATTTATATCATATTTTGAGGTTTACGCTATCACCAAGATCTTTTGGAAAAGACCAGTACATGTGCTTGCATTCAACTTAGCGGGCTTGTGGCTGGGCGCTGATTGCGAGTTATTCATCCATCCATCACTAGATGGTGTGTAATGGTATCTGCCGACTTCAATTGTCCTCGAACAAAATGTCGTATACTTCTCTGTTATTTAATGAAATAAATTCTACAACAAATTATCATTTCTTTAAGTCATGACTGAATATGTGAACAAGAGACACCATGCTTTTGCTACGTAAGTTGCAAAGTGTACGTGTGAGAGTTTTCGTAACAGTCTGTAATGGCTTTTCAATGAAGATATCAAAACATTTTCTTTTATACAGAAAATGAAAAAAAATTGTCCAGTTTTATTCTATACTTTAAAACTGTACACACTGAGTTCCCATTTCCCATGGTGTTTCAGGACCCTCCTTTGATAAAGAATATGTGTTTCTTTGATAAAGATTATGTGTTTCGTTATTTATATTTTTATCATCAATTCTCATGTTACAAGAGGTGTGGATATTTTTGTCTTTTTATGGCAATCTTTATTTCTAGATTTTTCTAGTACGTACTTGTCTTCATGCTAGAAATTTTATTATAAATAGGGAAAAATCAAGAATCGAGGAAGAGTAGAGAGTAGAGTAAAGCTTTAGAGAAGTCGAAAGTTGTAATATTTAATTGTAAATCTAACAACATTAGAGCTTATACTTATCGAAGAGAACTTTTTTTTGATGAGCTCAAACTTGTGATTTTTCTCGTTTGAAGAAACATTTTAGATTAATTCTTATTCTCATGTTACAAGAGGTGTGGATATTTTTGTCTTTTTATGGCAATCTTTATTTCTAGATTTTTCTAGTACGTACTTGTCTTCATGCTAGAAATTTTATTATAAATAGGGAAAAATCAAGAATCGAGGAAGAGTAGAGAGTAGAGTAAAGCTTTAGAGAAGTCGAAAGTTGTAATATTTAATTGTAAATCTAACAACATTAGAGCTTATACTTATCGAAGAGAACTTTTTTTTGATGAGCTCAAACTTGTGATTTTTCTCGTTTGAAGAAACATTTTAGATTAATTCTAGAGAGATTATTCAAGAGGGTCTTAAATTTTTGGAAAACTTCTAACTTTACACAATGTCCAAGAATATGAGGGCACATTTAATGAAAGTTGGACCAAAGAATTCCCTTTCCTAAGTAATCATGATTCAGATACGGACGCTTATTGGAATCTTTGCAGAACCAGCATTAATGTTGGTAGCATAAGACGTTCAGCTATACTCCAGCATTAATAAATCGACCAACACAAACATACGTTGGACAATGCAAGTTCTACTCAGTCTGTGACATGCTATTTCTCAAAAAAGGGTATGGGTGATGACGAAAGTAAACTTTGGCCGTGCTGTACGTCACGGGCAATCATTTCGTTTTTTGGATTGTATGTCGAAGCTACTTCAGAAAACATGCCAGCCAAAATATAGGTGCGGCAGAATAAAAGCTCAAGCTCTTCTCTCAAAAGTGTTTCTTCCACACATTCAATCTGAAGTAAAAAGCGGATTTGTCGGCTGTGAATTTCGTTTCCGTTTTTATTGATGGGTAAAATCATGGATTGATTAAAGTTATTCCTGTTTTTGCCCGCTACTTTCATGCAACGAAGGTGTGCGAGTGTGCGTATTGATTCTACAGATTGAAGACGTCAAAGGTAAAATATCCGAAATCTTAACTGATTTACTAACATCTACATTAAGTGACAGTGCCATAACCGAGAAAGTTGTGGGCGTAAGTGCGGAGAATACAAACACTAATTTCGGCGGGGCAGTGAGTAAGGGCCGAAATAATGTTTTCGTAAAGCTCTAGTCCGTTCTCGACTGACAACAAATCGGTTCTGGTTGCAATGCGCATATTCTTAACAACTGCATCAAGCGAGCAGCTGATACTTTGCCGGTTCAATTTGAAGCTGTGCTGATGAAGTTATACGGATATTTTTGCACTACACAGTGTGAGCGGCTAAACTTCAGAACTTCTGTGCTTGTATTGAGGTGAAGTACAAGAATATTGTTAGTCATAAAATGGCTTTTCCTTCTTCCAACTCTCGAGCATGTTCTACAGCTTTTCAATGCCCCAAAGGAGTACTTTGCAGCGGAGTTATGCCCCAATATTCTGCGGCAGTTCTTTGCCAATTCCTTAGCTGCAGCCTGCCTGCTGCCACGCTCCACTCCGCTTTGTGTATGCTGGAGGGTGACGAGGTCAGCCTGGTGAAGGCCAGCATAGTCTTTCATGACCTACATTCTTCACTTGGCGAGCGTCGAGATGCCTTATTCCTTTCGATGGAAGTTCGTAAACGACTCACATGCTGATGACAGTACTTCAGATTCTTTCCGACATTTATGCCTTGTATTCTTCAACACCTGTCTAGACTACCTAGATACGTGGGCTGGCAACCTTCGGCACTTCCAAACCTTTAGTTGGATTCTATTCCATTGAATACTTCACCATCCTGGGACACCGTGCAAGTTTCATTTGATTCACAGTCAGCCTTGTCACCATTAGAGCTTGATGACAATCAACTGCTCGATGAAGTGCGTTGCTTGCGGATCTTTATGAACGAAGGGGCAGATGGTTAACTGAACATGGGACAAGACTCCACCTGCAGTGAGGTCTTTGCACATTTCGCCACGTTCAGCATTCCACATGCGCAATTACTCCGACTCGTTGAATTCCTACTCTGTCTGCCAGCAACGAATGCGCCAGTCGAGCATATTTTTTCACCTATGAACAACAAGTCGGGCCTTGAAAAAACAGAAATGGCTCTATCATTTGTCAAGGCTGCACTTGCGCTGAAGTTCAGTTGCGGCTTGACCTGTTTTGACTTCCACGATGCACTGCTATCCAAGCCACAGTTTCTGAAGGAGAAACATTCTTCGGCAAAATATGAATGAAACGTGAGTATACCAAACATGCAGCACACTAAATCTACCAGTACTTCTAGCCTAGCCTTTTTAAAAAGAATTTTAACTACCGCTATTACGTGACAGTTTATAATCAATATACATTGCATAAGAACTTAGTATACACGTATAGAATTACATTTAGCTAACAATTGTTTTGTTAAAGTCACCCTGAGTGCAACATGCCCCGTTAAAGCATCAGGTGTCAATTATGTTCTTTAATTTTGCCAAAGTTATCTGGTCACCGTAGCTTACAATCAAGGCCCGCTTACAATCTAGGGCGACTTATAAACAAGGAAGGCTTATAATCGAAGAAATTTATGGCATACCTAATTAATTCAGTAGCCTGAAGATGGGAAAAGTATCTCAAGAAACGTAGGTCAGAGAAAGCTTAAGACGTACGGCATGATAACTGTCCTACATCAAAGAAATGCAGTGTTCCCACCAACTGTACTTGCACTCCTAGGTACTTGTACCCTTTCTCACCCACTACCTTTATGATTTCCCCATTTGGAAGTCCAATTCCGTCAGTCTTCCTCACACTACCCCTTTCGAGAACCAAAATACCACACTTGTCCAGACCAAACGTCATCCCAATATCATCAGAGAAAATTCGCACTTTGTGGACGAGAGTGTTCAGTTCATACTCAGACCTTGCATAAAGCTTCAGGTAATCCATTAACAACAAGTGGTTAACTCTACGGCCACTCTCATTCTTAACTTCCTCATCACCAAGGCGGTAGCCATATTCACTGTTTCTCAGTATGATGGACAAAGGGATCAGGATGATGACAAACAGGAGAGGCGAAAGCGAGTCACCCTGAAAAATTCCTCGCTTGATTGTCACCTTGCCTAGCTCCTGTCCATTCGAAGTTTGTTAGAGAAGTGTTTTAAAGTATTACAGAGCATTTTCCAAATATTTAAAAAAATATTTTATATATATATATCAAGTCCCATGTCCAATGACGCTGGCGACCCTTAAAATGTGCCAGATTGTCCTCTCCTTTGTCATGCTCAGAATCTCGATCGTCTCCACTCCGGTCCAGACTGCAATACTCTTTTAAAATGTTGTTAATTGAAAATTGATGCTTTAGTTCATATTGATTACGTTGGTGGCTCTATGAGCCCGCGTCAAGATCCAATGTTGATCTCGCGAACGCGACCACATTCTGAGGGTTGGAAGCCAGCCCTCAGAATGGCATCTAATCAGCCAGTGTTCAATGTCTTTTTACTCTCATCCGCATTTTAGGCAAGCTGGGTTGGTCGTGTTAGGGGATAAAATATGTCGGTAACTAGCGAATGCTGGGTGATGACCTGATCAAAGTCTTGCTAGGAGGATGCGATCTGATCGTGTTTTCAGTTTCTCGTCAACCTTTTATGATCTGCCATGATAAGCTTCTAGGTTACATTGGTTTTTTTTGTCTATGACCACACCGGTTCCTTTATCAGTCATGCTGATAACAAAGTCTGGGTTACGCTGTAGGTTTTGGATTGCTTCAAAATGTTTCCCGCGCATTTCTTTTAAAGCCACTCAACTAACTCAAAATGATTGTGCAATATCAGTGGTTCTTCCTCAAAGACGTTTTTGGTCTTGCTCTGATATTAGTGTGTATTTTATAAGTTGAACTTATAAAATCTCGACTTCTGCAAAAATGTCTTTGTTGTTAATGTTTTTTAAAAGATTACATAAGTCTAATTGGTGACAAAGAACAAACTCTAAACTTTACGTTTATTTTTACCATAACGGTCTTCTTTTAGTTTGTTCAAATTTCACTTGTGTTTGATAACGGTACTCTTTTGCATAAGAGGATCTATGTTAGTGAGCTCAGCATCCTAGCGTGAATAACCTATCCAAACATGTACCTGTCCTTCAGCCAGTGCTAAAAAAATACTCTAGTTTATGTGTCAAGAACTCTTTTACATGTGATAGAAATACTCAACAGTCCTCGATAAAACTGGCAAATTCTGTGGTATGTTCTTTCGATATCTGAAGCTTTTTATTAACTTGCCTTTGGAAGAGTTCATTAAAATTGTCCCTTCAGCTTCTACCAGTTTATCCTTTTTGGTCGCTCTCCTTGTCTTGGTCTTCTTTTCTTTAGCCACAGGTCCATTACCAAGACCCGGTGTTGTGGTGCTACAGCCTCGCCTGGCAAGGTTCCACAATCTTTAACCCCATTCAGCACCTCTCTGTGAACCAAAATATAGTCGACCACTGTCTTGTTTTTGCCGCTCTTGTAAGTGTACATATGTTCGTCACTCTTCGTGAAAAAGATGTTCACTACCAGCAAATTGGTTCTTCTAACCAGCTCTAGAACAAAAACCCTCTCCTCGTTTAGTCTTCCCTGTATATTTTTCCCCCATGCAATCTCACAAAACCTTTTGGTCTTTCACTTCCTACATGCCCATTCAGATCCCCCGTCAACACTAGGTCCTCGGTCTCTGGAAAGTCTTTGATTACCTTATCATATTGATTGCAGAATCTCTGCTTCTCCTGCTGTTGAGCATAAACTGATATGATGTTCGATACCTTCACTGACGCCAGTGGTGTCACTACCGTTATTCTGTCTGGCATTTTCTCAAACGCTATTACCTTGTCTTGACACTCTCCTTTAAGACGTACTGCACCACCATTTTTCACTGGAAAGCATCTTCTTTAAAATGCGGCTTCTGTTTATCCAGCAAATATAGTCTAGCCAGGGAGTCATACCAATTAATTGTTCTACAAAGGGCTAGGACATCTGTGGCTTAACTTCTCATTACACAGTCGTTCCAACAGCAATACATTAGTTCACTTCAGGCAGTGCATCTGAAAGTACTACATATGTTTGAGATTCTCTGGTGAATACGTCGACAACTCTGCCCAAGTAGAGTAGGACTGGGAGAATGGCACTATTATGGACTCCTTCATTGGTGGTCACTGAGACGCAAGGGCGACCAAAGAGAAGTTAAGAACTTTTTGCCAAATCCTGCAGACACTTCTCTTACGCGAATAGAGATAAAAGTCATGCCACTATTGTAAACATGGCGCTAAGTTAGGGAAAGCAATCAACTTTCTTAATCTGGTTATCTTCTAGCAAAGACGTCACTGATGAACCATCGAATGTTAAGATTTAGGTCTTTATGAGCTTATTATGAGGCTGAAACATCCTGGGGCGTTATTTATAACCTTGATGAAATTTTCGCATCCCGTTTGATTTCCGCGAGATAGATCAAATCGTGAGCTTAGTCTAGGTGAAATTCTAAATTTTTTAGTCTGGGATTATTTTTTAACACCCACTGTGAAATCATGTGGTCCTATGGTACACTATATTTATATTTTAAAATGTAGGAAAAGTCTTCATAGACTTGAAAAGAGTTGTTTTTATCAGAAGAAAAATGCCTGAGCATGGTCAGGAGCCTGGATAACACTCATTGGAACTTAGGGTTAGAGGAAGAGATCTTAAGAGGTTTTGTATGCGTAGGAAACATAATTTTGAATGTAGTTGCAAAGAAAAACCGCAGAGAAAAAGAAAATGAAAACCCTTTGCGAATCATGATGTAAGGATAATACAGAAAACTTTCAAAAAAATGAAATGAAGTCCTCGGGTAAATGTTACTATTCGATAAAATTGCCTTATACATCCCAGTGAATGAGTAAAGAGTAGACATAAAAAGAGAAACAAATTAATACAAATGAACTTCTTTAATTTTTGAAATGAAACCAACTCTGAAATTCTCAATTCAATTATTTAAAAGAAGTCTCTGTAGGACCATTCGTTAAACAGGATACATATTTTCTATGTCCTATATGTAAAAGCATAAATCATGACATAAAACAAGTTTTAACTACTGCGAGAATTCTCATCCAAAGATTTGTCCTTTTATAAAATTTATCATCAATTTGAAAATCTTGGAGGTAGCAGTGTGGTTTTCAATGATCAATTGTTGAAACTTTGCCTCCACATCCTTCAGTTGAACACCAAGCATTCTTGCAAAACTACGGATGTAACTGCATGTCTGGTAAAAAAAAGATTTTAATAAAAAATTAGTTGTGGAGAATAGGAATTTTCCTTGAACAAAATATGTTTTAAACGTTTAATTAGTAACTGAGCACAATCAATACGCTACAGGTACAGGTAATACTTTCTTGCATGTCTGTATTCAAGAATAAACAGAACACTTGGGAGCTTTGTAGGCATTAGCAAGTGTAAGTGTGGAAAATAGTGCCTTGAAATACCTTATTTTCTTTATCTTTCGGCTGCTCCCTGTTGGGAGACGCAACAGCGGATCATACGCCTCCATTTGCTGCGGTCAGCAGCATCTTACCTTCTCCCTCCCCCCCCCCCATCTCCCACACCCCCTCTCCCCCACCCCCTCCTCTCCACCTT